>NIUQ01002030.1:0-25086 GCA_002796945.1 Plectus sambesii
CCGCGCCCACACGTCCGCCCACCAGCACGCCCTCATCCGCCAGGGCTTCGACAACTTTGTCTGCGTCGGCGACGTGTACCGCCGCGACGAAATCGATCGAACCCACTTCCCGTGCTTCCATCAAATGGAGGGCGTGCGCCTATTTTCCGCCGATCAGGTCACTCCCGGTCTCATCCATCTTCTATTGTCAAATTTCGCCGATCAGTAACAAGAAATCTTTGATTGCTTAGGCTTGGCTAGATGCCAGAGTCGAAGCGTAAAGTCGATTCATAGAGTCGATTCATAAAGTCGATTCATAAAGCGCGATCTTTAGTCAAGATTTGTCAATCAGTGACAAGAAATCTTGGACTGAGTCAGACAGACTACTTTGAAAGTCGATAGCGCTTCTTTCTATCAATTTACGCACGTAAACGCTTACACACTACTATCATCCTTGGTGAAAGATAGTGTTCAAGCGCCGAAAAGCGAGCTCATCTCTGCCAGATACGGTGCTCGGCGAGATTTCTTGCTACTATCGAAAAAGTTGCACACAGAGGAAATGCACCATCCGCAAAACAGTCATTGTTTTCAGCTGTTTGACAAGCCCTCTCCCAACTCCAAAATAAAGATGTTCGAAAATGGCCAGAGGACGGCGGATAAACAAGAATCACATACAGTGGATTGCGCAAAGGTGCTCGAGTTGAGTCTCAAGAACACTTTGGAGCAACTCGCGAGGCAGCTCTTTGGAGAAGGTAGAACGGTTTCGGCTTAATTTCACATGCACCTTTTTATTCTGTCTCGCACTTTTAGCCCTCTTCTTGTCGTTTTCTTTCAAAGAGGCGGTTTTGTAATTCCCGCTTAAGTCAGAGTTCTATTTGGAGATGTGTTATTAGCGCTGGAAGCGCTCTTACAAAACAGACCCCTCCGGGTTGAGCGCTTCTTGAAGGATATTGCAGACAGGTTATGTTGCCTGCGATCTATTAGAAAGAGAAAGCTTATTCTTAAATAGACAGATGTGAAAAGAAAAGGGCGAATATGTTTTATTTATTCGGCACTTTGACCGGAAACTAATTTGCGCTCATGCTAAAGCGCACGCAAAGATGAAATGAGAATAATATTGGACATAGGCATGGGTTGAGCAAGAATGAAACTGAGCAATAGCACTGCGTTTAGTTAAACAATTTCAATCAACTTCAGTCTAAGTGGGAGTAATATAGTCTAAGAAAAATCTAAGTAAACACGTCAATCGGACGTCAGCTTGAGATGGGGCAGCGTGAATTGAATGCCCTCTATATATACCATTCATACTTTAATTATAACACTTTCCAATTCAAAATAAAAATGTCTTCGTTGATTTGGAAAACATTTAAGTCCAATCGGTATTAAAAAATCTCTTCTTTGATTTAGAAGATATCCACTTTGAATTTGAAAGTGTTCTAATTAAAGTGGAAACGATTTAAATTAAGATATTATTTTCAGAAGCTGAGCTGCGTTGGGTAAGCGCCTATTTTCCGTTCACACATCCGTCTTATGAGCTGGAGGTGTTCTTCAACGACAACTGGTTGGAGTTGCTGGGATGCGGCATCATCGAGCAGAAGCTTCTAGAATCGGCCGGCGTCAACGCCAAAGTCGGCTGGGCTTTCGGTCTCGGCCTAGAGCGGCTTGCGATGAAATTGTACTCCATTCCCGATATCCGTACGTTTTGGTCCAACGATTCTGGCGTTCTCTCTCAGTTTGCCGGCAAAAAACCTAGCGACTCCATCGCTTTCAAGGTTTGTATTGAGTACTCTTTCTTACTCTTTCTTAATATTCTTAACATTATTCTCATTCATAATCGCTAATATAATGGACATGTTGATAACATCCCATAAAGTACGGGCGAAGCGTATTTTTTCGAACTACTGTTACTCATTTTCGAATTTTGAACTGCACGAAGTCGCGATGTCGATAGTACGTATTTTAGATTACTCTTGCACGCAAAAATCAAGAAGCTATAATGAATGTGAAGATAAATTGAAGTTTTTGACGAAAAATAAGGTTGATCTTTGTTGTACAACACTATGCTTTGAATTGTAATTCTCGACCGCTCTCTTGCATTAGTGTATTGTTAAGACGTTGATCGGTGAATAAGCACACCCTGTTGAGCCCCAGCGGTACTGATACTGACCCCTAATAGCAAAGAGCGAACCAGAAATACAATTTAAATATGCGAATCTATTTAGGCGGTGAGCAGTCATCCGTCCGTGATCTTCGACGTGTCATTTTGGCTGCCCGACGCTGACAACAGCGAGATGGATACCTCAAATGTGTACGATCTGATTCGAACGGTCGGCGGGGACTTGGTCGAGCAAGTGAGCCTCACCGACAACTTTGTTCATCCCAAGACTGGTCGTCGTAGTCATTGTTATCGGTCAGTTTAACTAAAAGCTCGCGTCACATCCGCCGATCTGTTACTTAACGCTTTACACCAGTACAATATATATTTAACTCCCCGCGACGGATTTACTCACGCAGGCGCCTGATTAGCGCAATGAGCTGAATTTTATACGGTGATAGATGGTACATGTTAAATATATTGTACTGGTGTTAGGCGCCAGTTCGATCGCTATTCTAAATAGCCAACGCCAAACTTTCTACCTTAACTGCAATGTGCCATATTTATTCATTTTCGCACATTTTCTAACAAATGTAACAAATCAAATTACAGTTAAAGCTACCTTTCAATTTCATTAGATCAGCAGTTGTGACGCGAATTTTGATAATTTTTAAAGAGACAAAATAAAAGTATCAATCTCGATTTAGGATCGTGTACCGAAGCATGGATCGAGGACTGACTAAAGACGAAGTGAACGTCATTCACGATCAGATTAAAGAGGCATTGCAGAATGAGTTGAAAGTAGAGCCGAGAATATGATGCTTGAATTATTTGAATTGTTTGTATGTTATGTGGACAATGTGCCTTGCGTTCTCTGACTCTCTGCTGAGGGCTATTGCGGGGGACGACTGTCAGGAGGTCGAAGTGGACGCAGCGAAAGATATAACTAGATGGAGCCTAGAGGCGATACAAAAAGATAAGAAAGATCTCCGACGCTCTGTCATCAACTTGCACCGAATGCGAGTTGCATACTGTCATCCGCACTGAAGTGAGGCGAATCTTAAGTGTGAGACGAAAAAATCGATAATTACAAGTCCTTCACAGAACAATACTCTGGTAAATTCGCGCGGGTCTTGCGTATTATTGATTTTTATCGCACACTTGAGAACTCGCGCGCACACGCCTGATTTCAGCGTGGAGTACAGCGTAGGTGTGCGGAGTGCGTCAATTGGTGTCGAAATAACATGAGAATGACGCTCGAGTCGATTGTGTAATGCGCTCGACGCCCTCGATCTCGCGTTCCTGTAACAAGGCGGCTTACAGTGCAACCCGGAAGTGTCTGGGATTCAATCAAAAACGTTATCCTACTCTGCACAGCATTCACAGTGTAGGCAACGGAAACCAAAAAATAGCTGCAGTTATCCCGCTCCATTTAACTAAAAAGGGAGCAGTTATATCTAATATCTCGCACAACGCATGGCGCGTCGCTCTCGTAGCAATTGTGGTCGGAAATGTTAACAAACTATTCTCACCCACAAACGACATCGTAAACCAACGGAAATAAAGCAGAGTCAAGGGCATTTCTTCGTCATAACTAGTGAATAAGGCGTGGGGCGTTGTGTTGCGAGTCCGCCGCGAGCGGCCGTCTATCTCAAACACTGTTGGATGGTGGCGGGCAGAGGCGGACCCCGCTGCTGACTCACTCATCACTGTGGTCCACTGGCCGCCGCGCTTTACAGCGACGCTCGCCGTCTTTCGCCCATCCAGTCGACCGTTCCGACTATGGCTGATGAGTACGCACAGGGTGAGTAATTTTCCATTTTTTCCTTTCTCCTTTTCGATTAACAGTCAGAGCTATTTAATTAATTCATTTTTATTGGCTCGCGCTTCGTAATTTCAGCGTTTTGCGCTTCGTTTGAAGCGTTTTGCAGACGTGAGGACTTTTTTAAACGCGCCTCCCCCTCACGGCGTCCATCTTTCCCTTGCGCTGTGCAGTTTAAACTGGAAAATTCGCATTCTCACGCCATTCACCGACAACATTTTCAAATATTGTTTGTTGTGTTCATTCTTAAAAGCAATCCACCAGCATTCGTATTTCTGCTTCCCGATTTCAACACTATCTGCGTCATATTTACACGCCAACTGTTGCAGTAGCGAGCTTCGCTACCCTCCCCCGAACTACCCGAGGTTTGCCGCTGGTGTTGGGCGCCAGCCCAGACGGATCGAAATTGGTCTACTGCAACGGAAATAGCGTCATCATTCGCGACGTAGAGGTAAAAAGTGAAATCTTTCTCGTTAAAAGATGGCACTTTGGTCACTTTTGGCTCTAGGGAATGTATCATAGATTGTTATTGTTACGTCGCTACGTACCTTAAACGAGCTGCTTATCGATAAGGTAATTACGGCATAAATTAATATGATTTACAGCCACCTTATCACGCGTGATTAGAACAATTTGAATTTAATTTTCCTTAAGCGCTTCCATAAAGTGACCAAAATAATGCAATTAAAACGACCAACTCCATTAATGTTTGCAGAAACCATCGCAATGCGAAATTTATACGGAGCATGCGACGCTGACGACTGCGGCCAAGGTGTCTCCATCGGGCTTCTACGCGGCATCGGGCGACCAGAGCGGAAAGGTGCGCGTGTGGGACACGACGCAGACAACGCACATCCTCAAGGCCGAGTACCCTGTCATCTCCGGCCCGATCCGCGACATCGCCTGGTCTGACGACAGCAAGCGCCTGGCCGTTGTCGGCGAGGGACGTGAACGGTGCGTTACATATTCAACATGGCCCATGTTTCAAGTGCAGCTCGACCGTGAACGATTTTCAAAAGGGCAGCATGAATTCTTGCAATTTTTATGTTCGAAATGTGATTTACTATAGAGGATTTTTTATAGTTTGCTTAGCGTCCTTCTTTTAGAACTGCACTTCTTTATTTCATTCCTGGCAACAGACGCTGGGATATTTTCGCATTATGTTTTTAATCTGCGTGTTCTAAATGTCACAGAAACACTTTTGAGTGCACAAAAGCTCGCTCATAATCCATTAAAGATTGTAATCAACGTCGAGGAGCAGTTTCATTCATAAATTTAGTTTATATTGTATTTAAAGGACAACTGCAGTCGCCTCTAGCTGTGAAAGTTCACTATACGTTTAATTTAGTTGCTAATGACAAGGCTGTTAGCAAAATGATAATTATATTTTGTAGTAATGGTTTTGAAATTAATGAAACAAGCGAGGCGAATTACAAATTAAAAACAATTTGCGGTAAAATTCTCATAGCTAGTGGTGAACAAGGTCTCCCTTTAATTAGCACCTATACATACACGCATACATATGCTGATGTGTCAAAATGTGTTGTTGCATGCATAAAACATGCGATGAATCATCTTATCTGATAAAAACTTGTGCTATGTTCCCTACGGCTACGGGTGAATGGAGTTTCCGTTCAACGAACTTTTCTTTTCAGATTCGGTCACGTGTTCCTGTTTGACACGGGCACTAGCAATGGAAACCTCTCTGGTCAGAGCAGATCGATGAGCTCCATCGATTTCCGACCAACGCGGCCTTATCGATTGATTAGCGGCTCCGAGGACAATTCAGTCGCCATTTTTGAGGGCCCGCCCTTCAAATTCAAGACGGTTAGTCATAAAAAATTAATTTAAAAATGGCATTTAGCTCTAGGGACGCGTTCGAAATCAAATAGAATGCATTTTAAAGTAAAAGAAGACGTTTCTTTTATTGATATAACTGGAAAGTTGCGCTGTTTCATTTGAAAAACGTCCTCTTTGATTTGGAAAGTATCCTTATAAAAGTAAGAATGGTGTATACTGTGCCTATGCTTGTTTAACTCTTATCATATTTAGCTGTTCCACGAACACTCTCGTTTCGTTCACTGCGTTCGATACCGACCCGATGGCGCTTTGTTCGCCAGCGCTGGAGCCGACGGAAAGGTAAGCGACAAAAATCTATGCTCAAGTGTCGCGGACTCTTCCTTTCTGATACTTCGGCTTAGCGAAATCCCTAAGCATATGCATCAAAAAGGCCGCGATATTGGCGCAGAATTATAATAATATTGTTCGATCAGTAAAAAGTAATCTTAGATTGAATAAGCAGACTGCTTCGAAAGTCGATAGCGCTTCTCTATCAATTTATGCACGTAAAAATCAAGAAATGAATATCATTCTTGGTGAAAAACAGTGCGAAAGTACCAAAAAGAGAGCTACTCCTATTTGCAGGTCACAATGTCTTTGGCTCGATTTCTTCTTACTGCTCGAAAAATATTGACTATAATCCAGTTACTTTCTGCATTTCCAATGTGTCATATTTTAGGTGGTGATCTTCGAAGGAGGAGAAGGGGCGGTCCAAGGACAGTTGGTTGACCCAGCCTGCAAAGGCGCCGCTCATGGAGGCGGAGTGTTCGCGCTCAGCTGGAGCCCTGATGGCCAGAAACTGCTCACTGCGTCGGGCGACAAGACCTGCAAGATCTGGAATGTCGAATCGAAGACCTTGGAAACGTAATATTTTTGTTTTACATCTAATAAGGACGCTTTTCAAATCGACCAGGACTGTTTCTAAATCAAAGGGGACGTTTTCTTTATCAAATAATATGATTGTATATCATCCTTACGTGAAATTTCTTTTCCATCATAAAAGTTTATTCAATTGCAGAACGTTCCACTTCGGATCGGCCGTGGAAGACCAGCAGTTGGGCTGCGTGTGGTTGAAGAATGCGATAATCAGCGTGAGTCTGGCCGGGTTCATCTACTACCTGGACCCAGCGAATCCTGATAAGCATGCGAACATCGTCAAAGGACATAACAAGCCCATCACTGCGCTGGCTGTATCAGACGACAAGCGCTACCTGTTCACGGGCGACTTTGAGGGCAACGTTAGTAAGTGTACCGCTTATTTTGAATTCGTTCAGGGCTCTTTAATTTCTTATGTCATACGGAAGAAATTGCATATTTACATATACCTTGTAACGCTTACTCGATGATAACGGTCAGCTTTGACCGGTCTTCAATTTTGGGTCTTTTAATTTTTATATAAGCTAAAATAGTCGTTAATTCGCTCATAACGGTTGGCCAAGTCGCGAATCATGTTTTGTACAGAATAGAAACCGTTTTTGACGGCGGTTCGCTTATACCGGTCGATATCTGCAAATCCCCCATTTGTCGTTAAAAAGGGTTTTCATTATAACGAATGGTTGCTGATGGTTGCTTGTATTTAGCGCGTTGGGACGCGTCATCGGGTACGTCGGAACGAGTAACGCCGACGCTGCACAAGTCGCAGGTTTCGGGACTAGCGATCGCCGGGAACGGCACTCTGGCGTCTGTCGGTTGGGATGACACGGTTGCCTTTACTCAGGGTGCCTTCGACGCCATCGGTACGACTTCTTCCTTTACTCGAATTCCTTTAAAATATGTGTCATTTCAGATGCCGTCCGTCCCGCGAGCACCAAGCTTAACTCGCAACCGCGCGGCGTGTCCACGTCCGCGGACGGCAAGACGACGGCCGTCGCTTGCCAGAAGTCGCTCAACGTATACTCTGGCGGCTCTCAGCGCGTGTCCGCCGCTATAAACTTTGAATCGACGTGTGTGGCCTTGCATCCCGACCAACGCCTTATTGCAGTTGGCGGACAGGTAAAGATATCATTGATTAAGGAGATCACAGATAACGAGATCACTGATCGGGAGATCTTGATAAGGATATGACTGCTAAAGAATACCATTCTTAACGGAATTATTGATAAGAAAATCACTAACTCTGTAAAAGTTTGTCTGAAAAGTCAATTTAAAAAGTGATCGTTCTCTATAATAAAACTGTTGATGATTGAATCTAATTCATGAATTACAGGACAACAAACTGCGCATCTTCGAAGTGGGAGGTGGCGGCGGCGACGCGCTCACGGAAGTGAAGCAGTTGTCGCACAATGGAGCGATCACCGCGGTCGCGTGGTCGCCCGACGGCAAACGATTGGTGGCTTCGGACGCCGCTCGCAAGGTGGTCCCCTACGCCGCCGACAACGACTACGCCATTATCGCCTCCAAGGACTGGACCTTCCACTCGGCCCGCGTCAACTGCGTCGCCTGGTCCGCCGACAGTCGCTATGTCGTCAGCGGCGGTCTCGACACGAATTTGATTGTTTGGGATACGGAGAAGAGTGGCGAACATCCGATTATCATTAAAGGTATGTTTTATATAAATGATTGTGGCTGTTGAGTGAATCCTTTCCAAAGACTGCATCATAGGTTTATTGCATTTCCATCTATGTATGATATTTAGATGAGCCTTTTCAAATGGGTGTCACAATAGATCATTTTGACTCTGGGTGTACGCGTGGGGGACGATATTAAATTGTCAGTTAGTATGGCATTGAATTCCTCGCAACTTTTGGGCCAGTCTTGGGGCATTGGAGGTGAACAATTCCGAAGTGGTATCGAAAAGAATAGGTACATTTCCATGGGACGCTTCAGCTATGAATTTCCTATAAGTAATGATGGCAAACAACCAGCCTCTTTAATCAGTTACAAAATCCAAGCATTTCTATCGAAAATCAACATTCACAACTCAATTATTCATGCAAGCCATTCCAAAATAACAATGTTGATTTTTAGGAGCGCACGCGATGAGTCCCGTGAACGGCGTAGCGTGGCTGAATCCCACCACGGTGGTCAGCGTCGGCCAGGACTCGAACATCAAGCAGTGGTCGATCAAGTTGTGAAGAGCGCGATCCGATTGCTCTATGCATTTTCTGGCTTTAGCGCTACCGTCGCATACTAGGAACATGCCGATGAAACCAACTTATAATGTTGAACGGTTCTTTTACCAGTTCTTTAATGTATTGTTCGATTCAATTTCTCATTACACCGTTACTTCAACTAGGTTTTCGATTTTATGTGTACTGTATTTCCTGTGGCATCATGTTCTTCTCCGCGACAACGTCGCATACCACTACCATATACGTGTACTTTGTAGTGGGTGCTGATATCGCAGCTGTTATATTAAATGCATTGTTCGCTTGCAACATAAAAGCGTTTCTGCGACCCACCGTCGCTTGACCCGAGAAAACAAAGCGTTGAGTGCGCGCAGTGGAATTCGTCGCAGGGGTCTATTTCCTGGGCAGAATTGCGCAATTGGAAGCGCGGTGATTGGGCAGAAAAGTAGAAATGATCAATCATCGCGCTTGCAGCCACAATTATGCAATGGTTTATGAAATAGACCCCAGGCAGCGCTTGTCTTTTTAATTTCATTCAATGGTCCTACAATGAGGTGACGGTGAAATTGAGGGACGCAATGAAGGTCGTTGGCTTGGTTTCGGGCGGCAAAGACAGCTGCTTTAATCTGATGAAATGCGTCGAGCATGGACACGAAATAGTCTGTCTCGCAAATCTCTACCCACCACCCGGCAAAGATGAACTCGACTCTTATATGTACCAGACTGTCGGCCACGACGCCATCCAGGTTAGCCTCTATACCTACTTTGTAACAAGTAAATTCACAAATGACTACCATAAGCTAATGGTTCAGTTGCTATTGAATCCTACCTCCTAAGGAGAGTAAAGGTACAGTAGCCGTGAAGTTTTCCAGGAAATTCTTCTCATAGTGATTCCAAAATTTATACTTTATAGAACTTTTAATGCATTACATAAAATTTAAAAATCAGTATAATTGGAAATATTTACTATTGCAAGCGCAAACATTTCAGGCATACGGCGAAGCAATGGGTATGCCGCTATATCGAAGAGAAATAACTGGTACGCCACTGGCCAAGGACTCAGAGTACGAAAAGACAGAGGCCGATGAAGTAGAAGACTTGTACGAATTACTCGTTGAAGTCCAGGCGAAACATCCCGACGTCAAAGGTGCGTTGCTATTTTTATGGTGATATTAGATAACGGTCGGTGTTTACAAGCCGTCAACTGACATTAGTTTACATTCGTTAAACATAATTACTATAGTTTGAATGCCCGATTGAATTATTTTTACAGTGAAACATATAGCATACACTATGTTTCCTATTATCGCATTTTTTGACAAAATGATGTGAGAATGCGCGCTTACCACAGAAATTACCGCATCTCTCTAAGAAACTGCTCTGTCAATACACCGTTTGAAGTGAACTGTGGAATATTTCAACTTTACCAAGAACATTTTTCAGTTCAAAAAAGGGCATTTTACAATTCAGTATGGATTGTGTCCCATTTGAATAGGAAAATGTCCTCATTACGGTAGAAATCATAAATAGTAAGTCATTTACGCATTGAAAAGTATACAAATTGCAGCTAAACGGATCGATAGCGCCCTTGAATAGCAACTGATAACGAATTTTTAAATTACATTTCATAAATTGTCTCTTTTTTCTTTAGGCGTTTCCGCTGGCGCCATCTTCAGCAATTACCAGAAGGTGCGAGTGGAGAATGTGTGCGAGCGACTCGGGTTGACGCCGCTGTGCTTCCTGTGGGAACGAGAGCAGTCGGCGTTGATGGCGGAGATGATCGCCGCGGGTGTGAACGCCATCTTGATCAAGGTCGCCGCTATGGGCTTGGATCCCCAAAAACATCTCGGCCTCACCCTCCCTCAAATCCTACCCCACCTCAACGCCATGAACGATAAATATGGATTAAATGTTTGCGGCGAAGGCGGCGAATTCGAATCTTTCGTCCTCGACTGTCCCCTCTTCAAAAAACGCATTGTCATTGACGACCAGCAGATTGTGATTCACTCTGATGATGCCTTTGCTAAGGTCGGATACCTCCGACTCAACAAATTCCATCTGGAAGAGAAACCTGCTGCTTGAAGCGAGTTCTGTGATCATCAATGCAGTACGGATTCATTCCACGTTGAGATATTCCCTTGTTGAAATTGTTGACGATCGTTCGTATAGTGTGATGATATTGAATCGTAATGCCTGCATTGCAGTCATTGGTCAAATAAAATGTATCGATTAAAACAATAGTTTTGGTCACATCTTCGTCATAGGCATTAGACATGAAAATTTTCAGAACGGTACGTGAGTTGGTCATACCTTTCGAGGAATGCATCATTAACTCTTTCACTTCAGCAATACAAAAGCTTATGAGACTAAATATTATACAATCGTTCGGCTACCTTCTGCACTGCGTCACGTGCCGATCAACAAGATGCGGATTAGAACAATGCATTGATCCTATCATCATTATCAGTAACAAGTGCTGCGCATGATACACAAATTATTTGGAATGATAATAGGTACATTTACTTTAGGGACACAGTTCAAGAGTACTTTTTAGACATGTTCATCGTAATACCTCGGTAAGATACACTATTATAATAATTGAAGCAACATATTATATCATTCTTGGATAGATATGGCTCTTCTTACACCATAGTTGGATTACATCGAACATTGTACAAAATGAAAAGCATCGTTTACGTTAGTCGGCGTTTCTTCTTATGCTATAATTGACATCGTCTTCGCCCTTCCAAAGTGATCCCATCTTCGTTCTTATTACAATGTTGTTCTTAGTTACGATTACGCTTTTATTGGCCTCCACCGAGGAAGTACCACCATTTTTTTTCAAATTGCCTAAAAAACTATCAATGTGCCATCGCTGAGCCAACGGTCATGGAACTCGGCTCAACAAATAAATTAAAAGAGTATTTAAACAATAAGATTTAATCAGAACAAGAATCAAGAATACTTACAAGTAACAAGGGGTAGTTAAATTCAATGAACCATAACTTCTGTTACTGCATGAGTGCTCTTGTGGGGCCGTTATGGAACATACTAGATTCATATCACGGTACCGAATCTTTTAGAGATTTTGAAAAGTTCTAGAATTACTATTACTCAAGTGCCATAAAGCGCATGGCATTCAAGGCAAATTTTCTTATAACAGTAAATGTTTTCTACTACTCTAATCTTATTTACACGTACCAGGCTCTCTCGAAATTAGGCCTTTCAAAATTGAATCCTCTGGGAACTAAAATTTGAAAGCATTATCTATGAACCCGGGGGCATAATTTCTGAGTAAAAAATGTTCGCTCGACATTACAAAATAGCAATCTTTTCTCGAAATTGCGCCTTTGTATATTACTAAATGTGTGTAGTATTGCATTTAAATGGGATTTCTGCTTCAGTATGGTCAACTCTCGCTGCTTAATGTTGCTTTCAGTAAAATAGCATCTGACGGTAGTATTACAACAGTGCTATAGGTCAGTACGTTTCTAGGCACTTTGGGAAATTAAGTCCCGCGGTGTAATTTTGAATTTCACGTTACAACCCTAAAGCTGTTATTTCTCATCATCGACCGGGGCGCTATCTCGAGAAACTCCAGTATTATAAAAAGACCTTCATAAAAAATGCGGCATTTTTTCGCGGCATACCATTTTCATCCGCATAAAATACTGAAATGTAGACGGTAGTGTGGCGCGTAAACCGGTCCCAGAAAGGAGCTGGAGGAATCATTTTCAGAAAGTCTCCACGATTAATCTTGCAGAAACCTTTTTCAGCCAGCCGTTCCTGGGTTCTGCCTCCTGAAATATAAGACATTGTGATAGTGTAATTGTGTCCTTAAGACAGACTTTATCTAAGCATCAAGTATTTTTTGGCACAGCTGGCAAAAAATTTTCGAATTTCGCTGAAATTTTGAATGCTACGGTGAAGGTATAACTGCCGAATATAACGTCGATTTTTTATGGTACCGTTGGAGAGCCTATCATAAGGGGATTATTTATTAAATATGCTGATAACACATGCTTTACAAATAGAGCAGCAATACTCTAACAGACTGAAACTATATTAACCGTAAATGAAATAGCTTTTAAATATCAGTGTAATCCAAAACTTTTTGTCAGCTGTGCCAAGGCTCTGAACAAAAAATTTGATGCTTCGAAAAATTCGATCTTAAGGTCTTCATAGGGCAAGTAAAAATGGTAAACCAAATATGTGACGCAACAAGTGCAGACTACGCTCAACGCCAAATTATAATATGCTTAAGCTGAATGGTCAATTAAATACGAACAAGAAATCAAAATCTCAGTATACAGTCGTAATAAAACCTTTAAATGAGCATGAGCAGTATAGCGAAATCGGCGTAGTGAACGGAGTAAAGATCCAAAAGTATCAAGGAACACTTGCACTAAAATTACAAAGTACTAGACACATAAATTAAAAAGGGTACTGATTACCAAACGTCCCTAACCTTAAAAATACAACAATAGATTCAATAAGTAGCATACCCAAACTGAGCCCTTCAAGAATGTCAGAGTCGCAGGTTAGTTTAGCTTGATCTCTGTCACATTTGGCCCAAATAGGGCCATCAGACGCGTTGGCGATATGAGTTGCTGAGACCAAAGATGCCGTCAGCGCGTCCAAGATGCCTTGCTCCTGTTGGCTCGCGTCGTTGCTTAAACGAAGTGTAAACAATATAAGCTTATTATTTGCCAAGAAGCGAACGTATGAAAATGATTTCTGACGATTCTACAGGGTGATTCAAAAAAGGGGCACACGTGAACATTGTGTTTATCTCAGGAAGCACTGGACCAAATTATGTTAAATTTTAACTGAACATGTACCTATGTATCCTAAATGATGTGTTCAAGTTTCAAAGCGATCGGTGCTTTCTAATTTCTAATTTATTTGAACTGATCCAAAAATCCACAGTAAAAAATAATAATGATAAGGTTTGTTTTTATAATAACTTGGCCCGAAATCAAATCATATTATTTTTTTTTACTGTGGATTTTTGGATCACATCAAATAAATCGTTCGTGTGATCATTAGAAAACACCGATTTTAATCCAATGGACTATTCCGTGTGGGCCATTCTGGAGAGCAAGGCCTGCGCTACACTACACAAAAGTTTGGACATATTGAAGCAATATCTGGAGACGGTTTGGGACAAAGTCGGCAAAGAAATATTGCGTCGAATTGAAGAAAAATTTTCCAAATGCTTGAGAGCTGTTGTTAAAGATAAAGGTGGTCACATTGAAAGTTGATTAATAATTTTGTTACTAATATGGCAATGAATGTTAATAGAAAATTTAATTTTAATTAGTTATTATATGATGGAGATATTCTCCTTTTGCTTTGTCACCGAACTTTCTTGTCGCCCTGTAATTCATGCATTAAAGATGTATTAAGTTAAAAATGTGCAAGGGATCAAATCTTATTCGTACACAGTATTGTGATAATAATTGTGTTGGTCTCCTTGATTGACGGTTCCATGAACTGAACCGCCCACCATCCTGCCCTGGTTATTGTGATTGTTATAGACGTCGCTGCAAAATTATCCGAAATTACAACCGGTCCATTTCAACAAACAAATTTTTATTCAGTAAATTCGGTAACATTCCAAAATGATTAAGCGAGCGACTGACATCGTTTGCGCGGCATTATCGTTTTATAACACACTATTATATTGCTCTACCGCACTGTATCTACTCACCAACCTGCGACTTGTTCGTTATCCTATTTTTTGACCTTACTTGTTTCTAATTTAGCGCAAAAATGAAAGTTCTTCTAGAGTAGATGGGTAAAATATGGTAAAGTAGAGAACGTAATACTAGGTAAAATCTTCAGCATGTGGCTGACACGAAAATGCATGAAGAAGTAGATAAAGATTTACAAAGTACCATTAAATTATAAACTGAAATCTCAGACTAATTGTCTAAAGTGGGTTCGACATAATTTGGAACAAAAACAATTCGTTATAGAAAAGAATAATAATAATGAGGATGGATTATTTGAAATGAATGCTTACGTATTTTCATAATCTTACAGTAACATTGTAATGGGTATGCCAGTAGGTTAGCTATAAAAAGCTTACTTTGGAGTTTCAGCCATTCTCGTAAATTGCTGAGCTGAGCGTTGCTACTGAGTTGTCTGAAAACTGAATGAAAACTTTCATGTCAGCAAGTTTTCAACTCACTATGTATCAATAACAACTCACATTAACTTTTTGAAGATGAAGAGGTTCAATTTAAGTCCTTTGATATGTCTTCGTTCTGATTTCCTTAGCGGGAGATAATGTTCTAGAACGCTGCAGAGATTAGGACGTGCCAGCAGGTAAAAAGGCGAAGAAACAGAACTTTATAATGAGATTATGTGTCGACGATGACTATTTTGTTAGAAAGCAGATTTCGACGTCGAGGGTTTGTGAAAGTTTAAACCGCCAAAAGCTCACAAGCAGATTTACTTTTCATGAAAGTGAAAAGCGAAAATACTTTTGCAATTTTAGATGACTCATATGAACTGCTTTAATTATGGTCGTGCGCAAAGTTCATAGCTTACACTCAAAATTACATCTTTTCCATTATGTCGTACTCGAGCTTCATTTTGAGGGAGATCACCCTTTTATCGCTCCCAGCTCTAAAACTGCTCAATAAAATATGAAGAAAAACGTTGCGCATTCATAATTAAGTTCTTTTCTCATTCATTTTTGTGGACAAGTATTTTAATAGTAGTTTGCAAGCTTTTGTGACTACCTCTGAACTGGCCGGGCAAACGTGATTTAGTTTTGAATAAAGGATTGAGCAAAAAATTTTGGTTAGGATTGCTAATCTTTTCTCCACAATAATCTACCTGACGAACGTTTGAGATGCACGCTCTACGAGAACACGTAGCGGTTGTCGGTAACATTAGCGACTGCATCACGGCGGTCTGTACGGCGTGGAAACTTTATGGTTAGATAGTGAACATACGCATGTACTTTAAACCGCATTTGCTTACTCAAGAAGAGAAAAGGCCGTAAAGTATGATGAAATAGAGACACTGGAATCTCATCTTTTGCTAACGACGGAAAAATATGTACAGTGAAACTCGGATAAGTGCACATGTTCTCCATGCCCCGAACTTTTGTACTATGTTTTGTACATGATCTGAACCCGGATAACTGCACACCGAATAAGTGCACAACCCGGATAAGTGCGCATGTTTTGCAAGCCCCGTGTGCAACTTTTGTATGTAATTGTACCCGGATAAGTGCACAAGGGTGTGATCCCACCTAAATGTCACTCAAAAATATGCCCATATGATGCATAGTACATCAAAACAATGTCTATGTTAATCAAAACGCCTTTCAACCTTGTTTATCTTGAAGCTGCGTATAATGGCAAGAAGTGTATTCTTTACCATTTCCGCTTAAAAAAAGCGCTTTTCATGTCAATAAAAATATTTTTTAGTCAGATTTATATGAAAAATATCTCTTTTGATGTGGAAAATGTTCTCTTTGCTTTGGAAAGTGTCCTTATGAAGCAGGAATGCTATATAACTAATCAAATATGATTATTTCAAGGATTTGAGCAAAAATTGGGTCAGGAACTATGCACTTAGGCCAAACCCGGATAACTGCACAACCCGGATAAGTGCACAACATTTTCTTGCCGGGTCGATGTGCACTTATCCGGATTTCACTGTAACAAAGTTTGTCAAAGAACGTTATTGTCACCCTATAGACAGATAGCTAAGAGGCATACTCCTTTGTGCAACAGCGTGTGTTGGTCGCTGAACTGATCTGGCCGTGCGGATTTTCCCAGTAGAAGTTGCTAAGTGGGTTTGATGAGATCTACCGGACCTCCCTCACAGAGGCCACGCAGTTGCACCGCGACGCTGATTGCCAGCACTTCCAAACTGGGATACGGAATTGGGGCTGCAATCTTGACTGGGACTTTCATTTCGACTGTGAGCCGCAGTACCAGCTTTTCATATTTCCTTTGCCGTGTGTTTGGAACCATTAGAAGCTCAGCACTGCTGATGAATAGATATGTGGTCGTTGCTGAACGTCCAATGTCAGTATCGCTTCGCATGGCAGTGCCGGCGAGTTGCTGCCATGTTGGCTCTCCTGCCATCTATCTTTGTACTATTCCTCTAGGCTTGCGTCCAAAGTCTCGTAATTTGGAATATCGTGTATGAATCTAGTGGTAATTCCTTCCTTTATTCCTTCAAAGCAACCATCGAGTTCGGCCCAAAAATATACGAACTAACCCTATTCGGAGGACGCACCCCCCTACTTCATCTCGAAAACACCATACCAATAACCTGAGAAAGCCATTTCGTACGCAGACAATCGTGTCAGGACTTTCGAATATCGGCGGCCATATGAATTATAGTAGGCGGAGCGCGTCCGCCTACAACCGCAATATCTCCTATTAAACAGATGCAAGCAGCGTCCTTCCATACCACCTGTTGACACAATAAGCATAATTTTCAGCTGGCCCCAACGGAAAACGTTAGGTCTCAGTTGCTTCGACAAATAGCCTCTTTGCAATTTAAACGAAAACTCTATGAACTTGGCATGCGTGATATCTTCGAGACCTGTGTAAGCAGGGTTAATACTGCTTGTTTTAAATTTCGAGTGATTTGGTGCAGTACTTTTTAAGCTAAACTGAAAAATCTCTGTCACCAAACTTTGTTGTCACCCTGTATGAGGCTAATCATTTCAAATAAATTTGTATCAGAACTTATACTCTGTATAGACATTGCCCAAGCCCAACCACGATTGGTTAAAGCGTCCATTGCCAGTTGTTCCATGTGCAGATATTCAATTGTGCATTTCCATTGCATTCTTGCTCTTTAGCCAATCTGTTGACACCATATGCATACACTCTGACCTCTGAGCCGCACAAGGGACTGATTGAAGGCACATGGTAAACAGGCAATTATCCAAAGGGTGGACATTGAGGCGCCATTCAACCAGTTATACTTGACCCCCATCCATTTATCTGAGATCTTGAGCTGTTTGGGTCAGCCAATGTGCCGCCCCATAAATACTGCGTCTAATCTGGTCTATAAGATTGACAACCAGCCAACAATCACTTGTGTAAGTAGCCACTGGGCAACGGAAGAAAAAGGAGAGAAGATTCTGACTAAAATGAATGTTGTGCTGTGCATTTTTTTTATTCTGCACCTGTCCAACGCTATTGGTGAGAGTTTTGGTATTGCTTTCAACAAAGACAGGAATATCCCTGCACTTCTTGAACTAAGATTTATCTTAAATCTCGGATTTACAATGAAAATAAGCAAAATTTGTAGTAGATATTATTTTTGCGGTTGATTTGATCTCTTAATACTTCAGTTAGGTTTCGTTGAAATTTGATGATAGTGTACCACAAGGTACTACCAACATTAGCACATTATTTCATCAAATATGATTGAATACGGTGCAACATTGAGCAGCTTTGCGTATTAATGTGAGATTCAGCACCTTCATTCACTTGCTCAAAGAGCTTGTGAAAATTTCAGCATATTTTGTTGTATCTCAACAGTGATACCACGAATTCTGTATATAGTGCTGGGTGCACCATAAGTTCTGTCCACTATTTTAAACAAAGGCTGTGAGAGAGGTTCGTCACTGGATGGCCACAAGTTAGGTATCGCTAGATAGCCCATCAAAAACTGTATTGGGAACAGGCCTTTGTCTATTTATCAGTTGAGGAATAAATCCAGGAGAGTCAATAGATTACATTGGTTACATAGGACTTGGCCCTGCGGAATCATTCTTCGCTCCTGAATGTCCTTCAGATAACCATTCATAGAATTAGATTAAGAGCTTAAAATCGATTCGATTTTTAGGCATTGATAGCTCTGTCCTTACTCTTTCCAACAAGCTACTGCTATATATTTAAAACTTAATATTCGCAGAGAGTTGGTGAAAAATTTGTGAGCTTTAAGCAAGCTTTGAACAAAGCAAAAGAAGTTCTTGGAAAAATGGGAAAAAACTAAAACCGCGCCCTATAAATACTCAAAATGCGCCCTATGTTTTCGTGGTCTTCAAACGCGTCCTGTGTTTGATGTTTTCAGTAAGTTAAGGTCAAACATAGGGCGCGTTTGAAGACTACGAAAACATAGGACACGTTAAGCAATTAATGGGCGCATTTCAATTGTTGTCCGCAGTGGAAAGAAGTTATTGCGCATCCTGTTATTTTACTATGACTATATTTTAGGTTGTCCATGTCCAGCGCTCGAAGGTCTGCACATGAGGAAGCGAGAGTCACCGGCAGGTACACCAGTGGACGTGTCCATCAAGAATGGGAATGTGACTTATTCTGGCCGGCTTGCCTCTAATAGCTGCCACACTCTAATCAGCTGCAATACCACTCGCAGCTTCTTAGCGCGCATTTTTTTGCAAGTTGCCGAAAACAAATGGAACTTAATAATGGGGGTTGAGTGGCCAGTTGTACAGAAGATTCAATGCAATGCAGAGACTGGCGCTTGGATGACAGACAGCGATCAACCATATGTATTCAAAAACTTTGCTTGCATGGCAGTTGGATTTAGTAAGTGATTATGAGTTATTGAGCAACCAACAGAGATGAAGTTATGTGAAATTATCATAGATTTCCATGTAATTTATTGATTTCCCTCCTGGTCTGCTGGTTCTAGCTTCGCGCCAGGCTACCAAAAGTAGCGAGCAGTGACGTTTCCTCGATTTTGCAACTATTTCCCTTGACTGTGCCACTGGGTTATGACACAAATGAGGTTTTGTGAGAATCTACAGCTTCAACCAGATGCCATCGTATCAATTCAAAATGAATTTCATGATGTTCTGTACCTTTCCTGCAAACATTGAAACTATGGTTTCTTTTATAAAAGGACATCATTTAAGGCTGAGTATAATTTTGTAACTTCCCAGAAAGGATCATCAGCTAGAGTCATTCCTCAGGGCCCCCAAAGCCCATGGCGTAAGGGCCACTGATCCCCTTAATCTGGCCCTGGGGCCAGGCTTTAATAAGCCATCACTGTTATGACTTACAACTTCCTTCTGAATGTAATACAATGGTAAATGATATATAGACCATCTCTACGCTGGCAAGTCGTGCTGCAATGATGGCTTTTCATATTTTGGACATCATACGGCACCGTCACCCATGTGCTTCAAAGTCATCAATGATGAGAGTGCAGACTTCAGCAAGAGCAAAACAGGGTGTACTGCAATTGGTGGTCATCTGGCTACCATCCGTTCTCCAGCAGAAAACGACTTTGTGCTTGGTAATGTGTCAACTCTTGATGTTTTCTTTATGATGAAAAGCGTTTTGAACAAGTTTTTTAATATTCTTTAGATTCATTATTTGAGTTCCTTTTTTAAGTCCTTTAATGAATTGTATCTTTTACCGTATATTAGCTTTTTCAATTAGTCAAATAAGCAAATGTTACTCAGAGCAAGATCGAGAAAATGGGTAGGATAGGAGGGCGATTACCGATGTTGGTTCGCTATGTCAGTCATCGTAAGGGATACTGTGGGATTGAGCTGCATTGAAGCACGATCTGCCATATTTCGACGACAGTTTATTGCTGTACAATCAACTTTTCGTAATATAATTTGAATTATGCGAGAATTTCCACTCATAATTCAAGGATATCTCTTTGGCGCATATCAAGTACTTATGCGAATATAACAAGCTTCAAATTATTGATGAGAATGCGTTTCAGGGAGCGTCAAATGTTGTTATGCATTTGATCACACTGTAGAACTAATAATTAATATTTTAATAGTAACTGTTAATTACAATTTTTTTAGATCTTGCAAAGAAAAGCTCACCAAAAGCTGTTTTTTGGATTGGACTGACAAAGAACACAACAGGAGTGTACAAACAGAAACCCATGTTGACAAACTGGCTCTGGGAGGACAAGGAAGTGGTGAATTACACAAACTGGCATAATAGTAGGAATTATATTGTTTCAACTAAAAGTGACCAAAACAATAATCATATTGGATATAACATTAATTGCATGTAACAGTAAAGATTGGCTGCTCACAATGTGCTATTCTTCTACACTTATTCGGTTTATTTTATGTGTTCCAGCATTTGATTTCCCACCCGAGAGCCTCAGGAAACCAAAGGGTTGGGAGGATGGGACATTCCCTCGCCATGAAAAACCCATTTTAGCAGTGCTTGCTAAAAAGTCACTGCTACATACCTTTGTTTGGAAGATGGTGAAAATTGTTCTACCACCGTCCCTAGACTCCAAAGGACAGTAAAATTCCCATCTGTGGAGATAGTACTCCACATCCATCTCTGGGAATTGCATAATTGGAGTGATAATTGACCTCTTTTGACATGAAATATCAACTCCATGGTTACTTTTTTTAAAAATTTCATTACCCTAATTCTTATCCCAAGAGATAAGTACTTAATAGAAAAAATTCCAGGATTCAACCCTGCAGACGTCGCAAGCAAATATCAAAAGCGTACTTGCGCGGTTATGAACACAAAGTCACGCTGGTATGGGTCAGAAAGCGGCAAGTGGAGTACTGCTGACTGTGAGGATCTACAGGCGCCATATGTTTGCCAGAAACTAACTTGTCTTTGCGGATTGTCTTGTTAGATGAATGCATGTAGCAGTTGTCGGACAAAACCAAAACAGTTGTTGATTAATACAGGGTGTCGGTAAAGCAACGATACGATTTGTTTTTTGAATAACTTATCCTAAAATTATCCAACTGAGCTGAAAATTTGCAGAGATAATCTACAGGCAATGAAATTTTTTTGAAAAAAACTATTAAATTTGGTTAGCGCACTGTCGAGATATGGCCCAAAAAGACACGCACTCGTTTTAAAGCAAATTGCATGCAACGCGTGAGGGGAAATTCATGGGTGAGGTCGGCAAGAAGAACTTTTCGATAGGTGTTGTTAAAAATCAACTTAAGTGCGATTTTGTATTGCTTCATCGGTTGAATGCAAAAATTATCGAAAATTTCTTCTTGCCGACCTCACCCATGAATTAACCCTCGTGCGTTGCTCGCAGTTCGCGCAGTTTGTTTTAAAACGAGTGCTTGTCTTTTTTGGGCTATATCTCGACAATGCGCTAAGCAAATTAAATAATTCTTCTTTCAAAAATATTCTCATCGTCTGTAGATTATCTATGTATATTTTCAGCTCCGCTAGATAATTTTGGGACAAGTTATTCAAAAAAATCGTATTGTTGCTTTATTGAAACTTTGTATAACCCTGAATTTTTGATAATTTGTTTTATTTGGTGCAGCTATAGCCATTAATGTTTAGATCATTCCCTGCAAATTGGTCATGCATATTAGTGCTGGTTAATCAATGGAGTCAATGTACAGGGTGGCCAAAAACAAGAGATTTGACGATATTTTTTTCGGAGGCGGAATCAAGCCTTGACGTCTATTCGTCGGTTGTAGCCCAGGGTCTGGACTATCGATTGGCGCACTTTTCGAAAAATTTTCTCTTAGGGGTACTTTGTGAAGAATTACTGAAGCCCAAAAACAGCTATACAAAACTTAACACCATATTTGGGCTTATAATTTTTCAACCGGTAGACGGATTTGGCTCAAACTTTGCACAATTGTTAATCTGATACCTGCGTCGAACGAGCCAATAGGGCTTTTGAATTGCGCTCCTGGAAAAAAAGTTATGACCAATTTATGAAGTGCAATTTTTTCAATTGTCACAAAAAATCACTCATTATGTAAGGTTTTTGGTCGAATTTCTTGGAATTTTTTGGATATTTATGGTGTTCCTGTTGTCTCATGATCTGGGTAATCGAAAGCAAAAATTTTTTTCGGCCACTTCCTCATTTGAGCAATATTGATTTTTGGAGTCAGACAGACCACCAACGTTGACGCCGTAATTTACGCATGCATTCAATGGTCGCATTTTCCAAAATACAAATATCGCACAAAAGCTTTTTTGTTCCGGATAGCCCTGATATAGGCGCACCTGGAGCATCCAAAATTGTCCACAAAACTCTTTAAAATTCAACCGTAAACTTCACTCAAAGAGGACCACCTTCGTCGAATGAAAATATCTCAAAACTTTGCCGGGCTATAACTCTTTTTGCAGAAGCGCTATTCGCAAGCCCTTTTGGCTCGTTCGTCCCAGGTTTCACCTTGACAATTGTGCAAAGTCCGAGCCAAATTCGTCAACCGGTTGAAAAGTTATTAGCTTATGTATGCAGTTCAGTTTTGCATAGCTGTTTTTTGAGCTAAAGTAAGACTACACAGAGAACCCCCAAGAGATCAATTTTCGAAAATTGTGTCAATCGATACCCCAGACCACGGGCTACAACCGACGAATAGACGTCAAGGCTTGATTCCATCTCCTAACAAAACATATTGTCGAATCTCGTTTTTTTTGCGTCACCCTGTACGTACACATTTTTTCTCTGCTGATACACAACTATCATATATCTTCCAATAAGCGCCCTGTGTACTTATTTTTTCAATCAGGGCTTGAGGGGCGATTATTATCTAATTTGATGTTTGATTGAGGCACTCGTTGGAGAGAGAGGATCAGTTCTTTTCAATCGACACTTCAACTTGTAAAATCACTCATAAGTAAAGCTATTGTGCGATATTTGTGCTTATATTTGAATGAGATTTCTGTGTTAACCTGTACTGCACAGGCATTTAATGTTTAATTACCATGACGACGAGCGATGGTTGGAGGGTGGGCGGCTGTCGGAAGAATTACGGTATGTAAATTTGCAGCACGCGGTTGTTGCACGTGTCCACGTGCTTAATAATCTGGCGAATGATCAACATTAATTCAAAAGCAGCTGCGAGGCAAAAGACTGCATTAAACGCGTTCTCTTGGACAGTCCCGCAGTCAATGTGGGTCATGAGGTATCATCACGTGCAAAATATATTGGTCAATATCTTCCCGCGCGCGGTTGGCAGCTTGCCTATTTCATTTCGCAATAAATAGCTGCGCGCACAAGATTGGGACCAGTCGTATTGTGTTTTCGATGCTAAGTCAGAAACTTGTTCTTCAGTCAACTAACTGCGGAAGTATAAAGCCGTTCAAAATGCCGAGTAAGTATTTTGAATTACACTGCTGGATAGCCGCGAGTCGACGGCTGAGACGGATAACTTATATTGATTACTCAAACAAATACCGGAGCTGGGTAATCTCACTTTGTAGCCAATATTCAACTAAATCATTAAAATATATTTGTTTGGGGTATTTTATCCTACAATTTTCCGCTGGCTGTTATCCTTTTTACGCTTCCCTTCCCTGAGACCCGATTCAAAGACGCAGGAAGTTTACATCCGAGGGAGTTGGGGATTCGCGCCTTGCAGATTCTGTCACTCAAAAGCAGGTTCGTTTTTCTCGCAGTCCAAGGTCAACTCTATAAAAGTGACTAACACCAGTGGGGCAATTTACCATCGCCGTGCAAAAATAGAAAACTGACCACGTACGCAGTAACTCACCCCTATGTTTTGCATAGGCGATGGGCCCAGTGGTGTTAGACGCTTGTCAACTTTATCGAACAGGCGATTATGGGATAAATTGAACAGTCTTATGCGTTCTGTGCTTATACCTTGCGTTCCTTCATTAACAAGAATATGGCCGTTCGATGCCGTAGCTTAAGTTTCAGTATCTGAATAAGGCACCCTTAGTCGAACGGAAGAATAGCGGCGTGTATGGTGGGAGTAGTGGCGTGCGGTTTAACACTTATGAAACTTGAAAAACAAGTTCGAAATTCATCATCGAATCCGCGATTAAATGGGCATAGGGATGCCTCTTCCCGCTGTCTTTAGTGCTCGGTTTTAGCGCAAACGCGGCGACTACTTTAAATTTTGTGCGCGTATTTAAAATTCATGATCGGGTACATCATATTCTGCCTCACGCTACAGTACCCTCGATTTCCCGTCCTTGCTCAATATGTTTAAGCACGTATCCCCACTAGAGTAACTCGCGGGTCAGACACTTCGAGAGGATCGTGATTCTCCTGTGATCAACAGATTTCAACAGTTAATACATGAAAATGAAGCTCGTTATGTGGTCTATTCATTTCTTGTAAAAACATTTTCATATTTCATTTCGGTGTATTCTAAATTTCAATAAATTCAGTTGCGACTGGGGCGGCGCTGTTGAAAGTTTAAGCAAGCAGCTGTATCATCCCCTTTCGGTGCCTATCAGCGCCCCCGGTGGCGAACGCGCTGAAATGGTTTTACCAAGAATATTATTTATTCTTGTCATAATGCATGTAGATTACAGTAAGTCAGCGGGCTCCTCTCATCGAATGAAATTTGGCTGTTAATGAAAGAAAAT
>NIUQ01002031.1:0-25159 GCA_002796945.1 Plectus sambesii
ATACGCCCCCGGGCCTTCCAATACGAATGTCTTCACCGTACGAATCTGCAATCAGCAACGCTTTAGAATCTTCGATCCCATTCCCGAGGGGGAAAGCGAGATTTTAGCGGTTCACGGTATAAAGACATGAAAAAGAGATCGCTGCGTTTCGGGGCTCGGGATCCGGCCATAAGGGTCGATTCGGCAAGTCCAAATCGGCGATCAAACGGAGCTACCAACTTACGATTAGAGGTTTAACGATTCCCAGTCCGAAATCGTAAAAGACAATTGGGCTCCATCCGATTACAATTCCCTAATCACTATTCAAAACTGGTATCGGATTCGTAATTTGCTGTGCTGTTCTCCTCCCATAAGGTTCTAACTACTTTGGTCATCTCAACCCCGTGACACTTACTAGGAAGAAAGCGACAGCGACCGCGAAGTAGCCAAGCGTCCAATAGTAGGCCGTCCGTCCGAACGCCAAGAACACCAACAGGCTAATTATCATCCTGAATATCAATATAATGCTTTCAACAAATTCAAGAATACAACTAAAAAAATAGATAATACCCGACAAATTTGTAGCTGCTAAACGCGAGTGTGTGCCAGAGGCTGAGCGCTTGCGAAATGTTCATCACATACTTGGTAACCAAAATGAAGAAGTTCTCCAACACCAACCACGCCACTGCATTACTCGCTAACAAACCCAACTGTTCCGGTGTAAACCTAAAGCGAATATTCATTTTAACGTGGAATTAAAGGGAAATTACGGTCACATCAAGCTGAAAGGAATGCACCGTATATTGTCTTTAGCTACCTATGACAAGCTGACTGCAAATTATATGTATTTCTATTGCAATTAACGCACAACTAAGCAGCTTGTCATTGGTAGCTGAAAAGAATATATGGTGCATAACTTTCAGCTAAAGGTGACCGCAGTTCTCCTTAAATGACAGCGACAAACAAAATTTTACCGTCCTTGTGTACCCAGGACGAATCCTGCGACGAGCACATATGTCACTAAAGCCATCAACGGAATATAGAGGTCGGGAGCGTTGATGTCGAAGCGAGCGGGGACCGGCTCATCCGAGTTGCCGTATTTCACCGACCAATCCTGCAGATAAATAAACTTTGCGGGAAGAGAACGGTATTTGATAAAATTAGAGTTGCAACAGAAGCGGGAAAATCCGGTACCTGCGGGATTTCTTCGACCCTACATCTGACTCTTCAATCCCGAATCTTGACTTTTAAAATCAACCCCATGCCCGATCAATCCTGATCCCCACTCTCCAGTGCCGACGTTTGAAAACAGCCACGCCTCTTTAACGCCAATCCCGTTACAGTTCTTGATAAAAGTGAACATACCCTATGTGCAAATGGAAAGAGAAGAAGTCCTAGTTTCTTGCCGACATAGGCGTTGTCGACGGCAAAGTAATATTTTAGCCGATATGTCGAGAGGTACTTGGATATCTGTGAAAGACACAAATGATTAGATTACTGTAAGCGACGCGTCAACCAGTTCAACCACCCACGGACTAATGACAGAGCTCATTAGAGTGAATGTGAAACGTGACAAAGTCACTTTACACTATACAGTTCAAATTTCTTCGTCAAGAACAACTCCGCAGAGGCAACACCGTAAAATTCATTCATATGACACAGTGACTTTATCACTTTTCACGTTGACTCAAATCAGCCAATAATGTATGAAATAGGTGGATCAAAACTGACATGATAATTAAGCCTAAGCCTACGAAGAACGAATTTTCGCACGCAAAATCGTGTGTCTAACTAAAGTGGCGCTTCTAAATGAAACTTCTACTATAACGCGATTGAGTAACGCAATCTTTCGCGTTTGCTCGCGCTAATTAGCCTCCTACAAAAGATTGAATCATTATAGTGTGAATGCACTTAAAACGGCAATTACTCACTTTTGTTAGAATTTAGCGCACGCTCAATTTTAGCTAGCAATAGCACATGCTTCTGCTTACTGAAGCGCGCGGGAAATAAAGCTGAGTGGCACGTCGCCAAAATATAATGTGAACGATACCTTTTCTTTTTGTTGTCCGGCAAACTGCTCACCGTAGGCTCTGGCAGCATTCATCATTGGATCAGACATTAACTGCTGGGGTATACCGCCAGCCAACGTGCTCAAAGGGTTGAAGTACGGATCAGGCTGATGAACTAAACAAGAATTTTGTTGTATATATCGTAAAAACGGATGTATCCATAGAGTGCGACTTGCGTTTCGCAATCAAATATCGTGAAACAACAGCAGGTGAAAATGAGAGTTATAAAAAGTTCGAGAGCTTACATCTGAAAGTATTAATGGCTGTGTTTATTTTGCTGCAGGGTCGGTTAAATTTGACAATCTTCGAGAATGATTTGTATGCTGTGCGTTTGTATAGTTTAGGTCTGTTACGCAAGTCAGACGCAAATTTCGTGCTGAAATGTTATGATTTCTCCCCTCCCTTAATGAGGCGTGGACTGTGTGATTCTTTGTGAAATAAACTTTCAGATGTAATATCTTTAAGATGTTTCCCATTTTTGCGTACTGCCATTTACAAGATATATCATTCCCTCTTAAACAAAGATATTCTTCACTTCAATGAGGTCATTTTCTAAATCGAAAACGGCATTTAGAAGTTAAATAAATATGAAAAATGTCCTATTTAATTGGAAAGTATCCTTATGAAAGAAAAAACGCTATATTAAACTGCGAAATCAAGAGTGGGCTTAATGGGCATTCCAATTTCATCCTTACTTTGCTGCTGGTAAGGATCGGTGGGTTGCTGATGTCCATGATTTGCGTTGTACTGAGGCTGTGAGTGATCAAAACCTGCCGTTGACGTCTTCGTGTACGGATTGTACGCACCTTGCTGCTCATATTGACCCCACTGCTGCTGGTTCAAGCTTCAAAACGAAACATACTTCAATTTATAACACATTCAGATTAGCTTCTCAAGGCGTCATTTTACGTGGCGGGACACCTTTTTACGCTAAGAATTATTATCGATCATAAGTTTACACTTGCGCGATAAATAGCAGAATGACGCGGTATAAATATTTGGAGTATATTGCTCCCATCAATCATTACTTTTGTCCTAACTAATGAAAAATGACGAATACAAGACTTATTTTAAGAGGCGATTCTTCCTATAAAAAGTTTCCACGTGATTCAATCGATAACTTTGGAATTTTCAAAAACTCGTATGAGGCAAAAAAGAAAACAAATTCGAATATGGCCGAGTCTAGACACACCCACGTTTTTGCGCCGTATCGCGCGCGATCTAAGAAGTTGAACAAAAAACTATACAAGTGCTTCTGAACTAGTCTGCCATTCACGCCTATACGTTAAGAGAAAAAAGAGCAACTCCGGCAACTTGTTGCCGCGGGCACATAGAACAAACTATTTTCAGAAGTGCATGCCAAACTGTCTGCAAAACATATCGTTTTAAATTGTTTTAGCAAATTGAGAAGTAACCTTGTCATATGTAGCTAAAAACAATCCAGGATATGTTCTCATTTAAATATTAGATCTAGTTAACTATCTAATCACGTTACAAATGAAGAAGAGAACATACTTGGGATAGACTGACGACTGATTATTGCTTGACCATGAGTTCCAATCATCGCCCGTTGACTGCTGCTCATAGGGCTGCGCGCCATGATGTGGCTGCTTGCCGTTATGACCACGATTATTGAGATTCGACGGCTGGTCCCAGCCCCAGTCCTGGTCTGCCATCGCCAAATTAGGTCCTTTTCTTTCCTTTTAACCGTCCGTAATTCTCTTCGATTATTCGCTCTTGAAATTCTACGAGCATGCAGTACATTCAGTACAAACATCTATCATTTTTCGCGCCACTTTCATTCCTATCCCAAAAATTCACTCAATCGCCTATCTTCCAAACCTTTTGATCCTCCGTTTCCTATCCTAAATAAGTCACTGTTGCTGGATTACGAACATATCTTGCGCTATGTATAGATATATCCATAGATCAATGATTGGAGGATCCCTCCCCCTTTAAATATCTGCCGTCGTAACACCCAGCGGACGATCACAGCTCAAATCTATCTGGTGTAAGTTTAGTATTTTCTAACAATATCTCTTGTTTTTGACATCTCCCCCTTAAATTTTATCGGTAAATGTGGTCCAGAGGACTCGGTTACACACATCGACGCCGGCGGCGGCTATTCCAGACGAGTCCAGCGCCTAGTCTCGAATTAGTTGGATGGATGGCGCGACAGAGATGGGTTCGGATTGGCCACAACATGCGCTGATGTGGTCAAAACATATACGGTTTCAAGTTGTCGCGTCAAGACGTATAACTCGCGAGCTGCGTGTCACGCTTCCAACTGTACTGTCACTGTACTGTGTGTTGTCCAATGTAACATATACAGGCATATTCTGGCATGCCATTAGGCCCCCTATCGATGCAAACGATAAAAGGGACGTGTCCTTGCGTCGCCATTCTATTCAATGACTAAAAGTTTGGCCCCCGGGCCTTGAAACTTGTTAAATGGGCTCCTTCGCCCCCCAGGGATCCATCAATATGTATTCGGGCGCGACCCGAGCCCCCGCGGACCGACACCCACCGAGCCGAAAGTCGCCATTCCACTCTTACTTCATGGCACTCTGTAATAACGCAATTGCTGCAATTTAACGTTATTAACTTTGGTACACATTTAGTACTACGAGTGTAATTATCGAATGTCTTGCTGTGCAAAGATAATTATTCCAGCTGTGCTGCAGAGTAACTAGGTTAATGACTCGGCTGAAATACCGCTCTACAGCACTGGTCCGCCCAATCTAAATACTATCCTTGATTGCGGAAGCAAAGTTTATGAACAACCCCCTTGCCCGACTGTGCCGTGAATAGAAAGGGTGGCGACGACTGCGGCCGAGGGAAAACTCGCTGGTGAGCACACATTGTTGCTGCAAATTACTTGAAAACTGGTCCACAAATGGCGTAGTGAACGGAAGAAGTCTCGGCAGAAGAAGTGGCTATACGATGCTGACGCAATATGATTGAATAGCGCACAGCGAATATGATTGAATTGATTCATGTGTTCGGCGCGCAGGCTACGGACGATCCGCTCTCTATTGTTGCAATTGGCAGTGTCAATAGCCCAGCGCAGCGCCGGATCATGCGATTACACCGCATTGAACGGCCCATTTGTGCCACTGTTCCCTCTGTCCTGACTACTGTAATCCTGTCATCATTTGCTGATTCGACTCAAATTGCCCGGCTACCGTAGTGGGCCAGCTGGTTGCGGCAGGCGGCACACGCCGGTTGCTTCATCATGAACAATTGGGCACATTAGCGAACGATCAATAGGCACACACTGTCGGGGATCGTCGCGTGGTTGCTTGAGCTTGCGCTGGTCGCTGAGTTTTGAACTGTTGAATCATGCAGCTATGCAGGTCGATGAATAATTTCGCCCGCTCGAACGTCGAAATCAATTTCCTTGTCCGCATCATAGCCAATGCATTTGCTCATTTCCATTTTGCACAAAGCCTAAGAATGCATTGGGTTCGTTTCTGTTCGCATTGTTGTCGACAAGCGTTCTTGTTATTGCTGCTGCTGCTGGTGTGGTCGGTGGTGCCTTGTGTGCGCGTGCGTGGAATGTGCGTGTACGGTTTTGAGCACATTTAGTAGAACTCTATTTATTTTCGAAAAACAGCGCGGCGCTTGCAAAAAACCTTAGCACAGGCAAGAGGTAAACACGAAAAGTGTGATGTCGATGCTACCAACTAAAATCGCTGCACTCTAAACATAACCAGTTGTACATGTCGACAAGTCCCATACACGGCGTCTAGCAAAGGGGAGACAACAAGCAGAGGAGGGCATATTACAGCAGGGTACACACAATGCGTTGATCGTGCATTTAATTTAAGAATTCTTAATTATTAGCATTTATCTTCCGAGTCGATACACATGCATGCTCAGCAGTGAACTCCCCGAGCAAATAAGGACGCGAAAACAACTGAGAGACGCGTATGGAGTCGTATGAACTCTTGCTACGTACACATGGTGAACAGCGGGCGCGCCCTGACACAGATGACCAACAAGTGCCAGCAGTCGAGCCAAATGTGCGATTTAATGCAGGAGGGGGAGGGGCGAGGAGGAGATGGTAGGAGAAGGAGATGTAAGCAATTTATTATAACAGTTGCCAGCGCGACATGATGGCAACTATGGTCAATCTAGCCAACGCGGAGCGCAATATGATTCAGTCGGTCGAGTCCAGCAACTTTCGCAAAGAAACTTTCGCCAAAGCAACAAAAGAGACGAAGAAGAACAACGAAGAACAAACAAGATGGTTCCTGAATTATAGCGTGTGTTACCAGTATGCGGTCGCGATTAGCGATACAACGCGCGACGTCGGGAATCGAACGATCTATTCGTAAGTAAAAAACAGTCAATGCAGAAAAGGAGAGAGAGAGAGACGGACTCGCGTCAAGGAGGCGGCGAGCCAAATACACACACTTCCCAGACGACATGAAACACCAGAGGCGACGACCAACTAAAGCTCAAAAAAACGGTCGTCGACAAACAGGCGCTGTACATTGGCCGACACAACACAGACCCCCGGCTAGCAGCAACTATGTACACGACCAAGTGGCAGCAGAACCACGATCTGATTATGCGTCTTCAGGCCGCCGTGCAAAATTAGGACGGCGCCGAGGACAGACCATAGACCAGGGCAGAGGCCCGTGCTCAGGCAACCTGTATTGCACATAGATAATCGCGGGACGCGGACTGATGATGAAGATGGCGCGCGTAAGAAACTGTCGCCCAGGTGGAAGGCGGCGGCCGAAAACAGCGAAAAGAGGAGAAGAGACGGACGACAGCTGTGGCGTGCGCCGTCTGCGCGCATTCACAAATTACATTGTACCAAGCCTTCATCATGCTCTATCTCTCTCTCTCGTCAGACATGGCCATCGTTGCGGCGGTTGGAACTACCACACATCAGTTTGCTCAAAAATGCGCGATTCCACTGATTTTAACTGCAATCTTTTCGCCCGAAGCACACATATGCTTGATAGGAAAAGATTTCTCCAAAGAGCCGACGCGATACGCGATTCGCGTTCCAAAGCTACAGCAAAACGAAAGCTAACATTATCTTAGGTGAATAAGACGCAAGAACTGGACTATTAATAGATCAAGAATGTTTACGATATTGGTGTGCTATTTTAAACACCCCACATCATCGCGTTCGACGCGCAGCAAACACCTCAAAAACAATGATAGCTCTCCCTCGTCGCATTCCACAGTTTTTGCTATAGAGTCCCTCCCCACACGCACCCAATGGCCATGTCTGTTCTCTCAAGCCCACGCGCACAGCCTGCTCGTCGCAATTGGTGAAAATAGACACAGTCGATTGGGTAGAGAAATTAAGAGCGAAAACGGAACGGAAATGCANTTCTCTAAGCCCACGCGCACAGCCTGCTCGTCGCAATTGGTGAAAATAGACACAGTCGATTGGGTAGAGAAATTAAGAGCGAAAACGGAACGGAAATGCAAGACCGAGACAGCATCATTCAACCGTCGGCAGTCCGAATCGGACGCCGATAACGTACACACACGCACGCGATTACCATATGTCGCGCGAATATGATAACGCAATGAAACGCTTAGCACTGGTTTGGTCGATCCGACATCAAGCTATCTACAAGGACAACGATCAGACGCAACGTTGGAACAAGCGGGGTTTCGGCAGCGAAAAGACGCGCTTTTCCCTGCCGATGACCGTCGTGAGACGCGCAAACAGAGAGAGAGAGACAAAGGGAGAGGACAATAAGGAGAAATATGAAGTACATCGCGCTTGCAAAAGATACCATTGCGAAAATCAATAATAATGGGGGCGAAAAACCCTAGACGTTGCAACGGGACGCATAAAATATCTCGAGGGACAACTTTTAAACGGCTGGATAACAAATTATAATGATGGCTGAGGGCAGCGCGGTGGTTCGGCCTGGAGTAGCACCCGATTGCGCTCAGGTCGATCTATCTCTACAGTATCAGCGGGAGGATAGAGAGCACACACGCGCGCTAATAATAGAAATCGTCCCCTGCTTGTGTATAATTAGCGAACATACGACAGCATCAATAGCATACAATACGGATGAGAGCATAGAAAAGAAGAAGATGAAGCAGAAGACGGTGGCGGTGGCGGTAGCGGCTTAGATCTACTGTACGACGGCAGCGACAACCGCCGCAGCTACCGTACCAATACTAAATAAAACTCCATACACAACAGCGCTCTTTGTACGTATAAGAAAATAACACGGACAGTGTGTGTGCACACAATAAAAGACAGGCAGCTTTCCGCCGTGCGCGACTGTGTACTATTCAGGTCACATTGTAAGTTGGATCGAACGCCCCGTAACGAACACAATGGTAGCCGAGACAATGATATATTGCGAGTCCGCAGATAAAAATGGTGAGAGAAGCGGTGCCTAAACAGCGTCATCGTCGTCGCAACAAATCATCGACAATTCGACGCAAACCAAAAAAAAACACCACCTCGCCTGAAGCGAACAAAAAACAACGTGAGCACACAATGAATCGTTCGAAAAACGACGACGACGGTGCGGGAAGATGGCCCCCACTCACTCACACCCATACACACACTCACATACACACGCACACTCTTCCCTGCTTCGCGCAAACAAACAGGTTCCGTCACTAGGCGCTGACAAGGATGGTCGTCTCAGCGTCCATAACCAGCGACGACGACGCTACGACCCCACCGACCGCTGACCGTCGCAAACGTGCTATGAATACAAGAGAAGGCTTAACGTGATCAAGCATTCCTGAACAATGTATAAGACGTTGCATAAGAAAGCAACAAATTCGAACAGGAGCAGCAGCAGCGGGCCGTACCGCCGACATGATCGTCTCGCGATCGACGCGCCGCTGCTCGCAATAACCGATGACTTGATGATCGATCAATCGAACATGTCCAGGGTCGTCAACGAACAGAGAGACACGAGGAGCGAGCTAAGGTCGCGCCAGAAACCGGCCGACCCCGCTGCTCCACGCAAAACAAGTATCATCGAGACCATTCATCCATTCAACAATCGGGTCGCAGCAACACAAACACAGGCGGAGCGGATGTGACAAACTACGGTCGAGGCGGGAGGGAGCGCTCGGCCCGAAATAGACGCGCGTTCATAATGCATTCATTCAGCGACTTGCTACATGAGAACAAACAAACACGGCGTCGTCTCGCACAAGAAGAAGAACTACCGACTCGGTTGCAGCATTAAGAGGAGCGAAGTAGAAATACGACAGAAGACGGAGGGGCACTGGAATTGGGACAGGAGATGATGACGTCAACAGACGAAGCGCCTTCGCCGCAAATTCACGGTATCGCGACACGAACAAACGAACGATCGAAGCGGAAGGAGTGATGCCGGGATGACTGGACGCGGATACGCGTCTGTGTGCTAATCTCTCACGCGCTCCCCGATAAAACTCTCTCGCCGACTCAAACGTCGACCGGCGGGATGATAGAGAAGGCGCCAAGAGTCGACCCAGCGATCGGTTGAGCGGTCGATCGGTCGACACCCAACGCCCGCCGCCTTTTTTTTTGAGCAACTCGTCTTCACGCTACCGTAGAATTTGCCCATGGCCGAAGCGTCCGCTGCGTACTTTACTATGTATGTAGTTATGTTGTGTAGAGTAGACGGCAGTCAACCGCAGCTGCTAAAGCCGGCCGTATCGGCGGTTGGTGTCTTTCCGCCGTTGTTGGCGCCGGCGCCGCTCGGCTGGTCGTTCGGTGTCTCGAGTGGACGGAAGAGACAATCCGGCTGAGCGCATCGCGTCTGTTGTGGACAGCGACGATGGCAGACCCAGCTCTGAAAATGGTCCAATTCACCAAAGGCCATCCAACGTCATAGAGACAAAATTTATCAGCGAGAAAGAAGATATCTTAAAATTGCATCGAATGTCGATAGCGCCTCTTTCTATCAATTCACGCACGTAAAAGCCAAGAAACGACTATCATTTTTGGTAAAAAACGGTATTCGAGCACCGAAAGGAGAGTTCATCTTTTGGCAACTACGGTGCCTGGTGAGATTTTTGTTGCAGATCGAAAAATTTCGACGATACTCCCCCTCCACCCATCCCCTCCTTCCTTGCCTGCGCATTCCCTGCGGAACGCATGCCGACGCCGGATAAATGGCACTTTAATAAAACCTACCCGTAGTTTGGCCTTGGACGACGTTTCGCACTTGTTCCGCGGTGCGCCCGGTTTCATCATGCGCTGCAAACGAGAATATGAGCCTTGAAGCGCGGTGGGGAGGCGGAATGTGACGGACGGGTTGAGATTGTCTGAGCTGAGTGGTGGCTACCCCGTCCCTCAGCAATCTGCTCGCAGACCGTCCGTGGTCGCACGCCGATTTGGCTATTCTCCTCAAGCCGATTGCCGACGCGGTCTCGAGTCGGTAGGCTTTTCTGGCGCGCCATCAGCACGTCTCGTCCCTCAGTCGTTCCTCCGACGTCCCCCTCCATCCCTCCTTCCCCCTCCCGCAGTCTTGTCATTCTCCTTGGGCAGCCGAGAAGCGGCGGCCCACTGCGACGCCACTGAGCCGAGCAAACAGCCGCAGCCGACGCGGCGGTAGGTCGGGTCGGCCGTCTTAACGGTCGACCGGCAGCTGATGAGTCGGTATCGGTGGGAGATCATTAACAGCACTGCAGGGCGTCAATAAACACGACCGTCGCTGATCAAATAGCCACGTCGAGGACACCTGCACTAGCTGCATTCGCCCTTTCCCTCCCCACCCCCAACCGCCATTCAACCAACCATCATCCTATATCCGTGCCCGCGATCAACACCACCGCCACCATCGCCGCCGCCGCCGCCCTCTCCGTCCCCCTAAATCATCATCGACTCGTTGATGAATGCATCGAGATCATGTATCGACCGGTTGCACCGAGATGAGGAGCGCCGTCGAGACAAAAAGAAGTGTCGGCTTGCTTTTTGCGCGGCGCATACGCACGGGGGACGCAGGGAAATCTATCGGGACCGAGTGGAATCTATCTGGCGGGCGCCCAGTCGCGAAAGCGCCCGCGAAAAATCGTCCCGTCCACCACTAACAGCAGTCGGTGATCAAGGCAACGCCGACGACGCGCGCAGAACGCAAAAAGCAACCGACTCCATCGCTCATGTCCGAAGCCGGAATGGGAGGCAAAAAACGTCGCCGATTTCAATTGATTGCATAGGCTGATTGCGCTTCTCGCCCACCGTGTTGAGCGTGTTCTGTTGCTGTTGCAAAGGGACGTGAGTGCCGAACACAGTGGTGGTTTGCTGTTGCGGTTCGGGCAGACTGCGTTGACGGCGAGGTCCGACTGGTCGGAAGGCGCCGTGACCAGAATGGACGGCGTTGGCGCTTGCGGCGCGACGAGTGATGGGGCCGTCGTTGAGCATATGCTGCTGCTGCTGCTGCTGTGTGCTGCTGCTTGAGCGCCGCTAGTTGACCGTTCTGCTGGTAGAGCAGCTCCGAGGCCGTCGGCGCCGAGTCCGTATCACTTTCGCGCAGCACTATACCGGATTCGCAGCCCATGCTGTCCCAGCTGCAAGCGAGACGACCGGTAAGCGTCGCTTCAACGCCGCGCACTGCAGGGCGGCGCCCATCGCTGATTCGCGGCGGTCGGCGTCGCAGCGGCGCAGGCAAGAATCCCAACACGATTCGCTGGACGCCGTCGTCCCTCCCCCCCCCCCTTCTCTACCCTCCCTACTCCCCCTCCTACTCCCCTCGCACGCTACGACAAATGCCCGACGACCAAGCGACCGGGGCCATCGCACCGGGAAAACAATCATCCTCGTGTCAACGCCCGCGACCAACACGCGCGCCAGCCGCCCATAATCCCGCCGAATCGAAAGAAAAGCATCGACACGCACGTGGATAAGGGCGGCGGGCGCGGTCGGAGGGGTAGGGCGGTCGTACGTACGTTCTGTTCGGCGATCATTACAAAGGCGGACGACTACGCCAAGAGTTGCGGCGAGGGAGGTTGCAAACAGGCCAAGAGCGAGTGAGGGTGGGAAGGCCGTGGCGCCCATAAACGCCTCGTTCGCATCCGTGTTGCCGGTCGGGGGAAGGAAGGGGGGCGAGGGTGACGAGGGGGACGACGGGGACGACGGCGGCGGATACCGGAAGCGACCTACCGATCGCCACTGACCGTCGTCCACCCCCAATCGCCAATCGTCCACCTCTCACTACCCCCAGCAAAACCCTTCGCGCCGCTCCGCCGTGCCGCCGTGAGCGGCCAACTAATATCAATATCAATATTTTCGCCACTGAGACTGAGACGCTCGGCACGCCGCCAATCTCCCCCGTACGCGCAGCGACTGACACTGGCAAACAGCAATCACCCGATCGCGTCGCGCCCCCAGGCCCGCGATGAGTGCGACCGCGGTTACAAGACGTGAAGAAAGAAACTCGTCCCCCAAAGCGGTCTCGCACCGCCGCCTTCCGACAAAATTTCTCTCTCCATCCTTCAGCCTCCGCCAACGACCGACGAAGATCCGCAAACGCCTCGGCTATGGCAAAAAAGACATGCCGGGCATAAACGCTATTCGCAGGGCCATCCATCCCCACTCGCGGACCCACTTTCTATGTAGTTTGAACTCGGCGAACTGGGGTTTCAGGCGACGGGCACCGGGGGTTCCCCGCATTTCGGCAGTTCCGGCGCGCGTCATTATAATCGTATTCGCTGGAGCGATGACAGCCCCGCATTCTGCCAAAGTTCGAAATTCCCAGCTCTCCTGGCTCCATCTCTCTTGTCTATTTAGAGCGACAAAGAACGGAAGAAGACGCATAAGAAGCGGTGGCAGCGCGCGCGGACAACTGCCGTCCGGGCAAGTGCAACAGCCGACGGCACGAACGTATGGGCGCAAATGCAACTGCGGGCAATCGGCAGAATGGACGCTTTCAGCTCGTTGGTCGCTTGATCTACGACCCGCAGTAACCGGTGCGATTCGAGTGCATCGGCGGCGTTGGAAGAGCGCGGCGGGGCGCTGAGGCGCTCGTCCGCCGTCTGACCACGTCGTTCCGCTATCCCCGCCATCATCGCCGTATTTCATTGCACCTATGCGGCGTCGGCGCCTTTGTGGGTCTGCGGTGCCGAAAAACCACCTGTCTGGAGCAACAACGCCGCCCTGCGCGCTATATGTGCGCCCTCTGCGCTATCGTCATCTTCCAGTCAACAACACCGCGCCGCTCTACGACGCACACCGCACTTCGTAGACCATAAATGCCCGCACAGGCGCACAAGCGAACATCACAAGCGAACATAAACGCCGGCCAATCATCTCGCAAAGGACGTGTAGTCCGCTCTCGATGTTCGCTGTCGGCGCAGCGACGGTGCACCCATGGCACATAGCGAGGACGAGTGCGCGATAGGAAGTAAGAGTGCGAAGGCAAACAGCGATGACGAGCTCGTTGTTCAAGCAGCGGCAGCGGCGACGACGACGCCGCCGCCGCCAACGACCAACGGGCAACTCGAACAGCCCGCAGCGAGCGACGCGCCACCGACGACGAAGACCATCGCTACTGCCGCTCATCAACCAAACCCTACCGTCCCGCAACCACATCGACGTCATGCCAACTCGACTGCATCGACTGATTGCCGTACTGTAAATAGTGCGCCGGGACACCGGCCGTACTCATACAAAGTTCGGAGGGTGAACTCTACGCGGTCGGCGGTCGACAGATACGGCCGCGCCGACCTAATTGGATGCGCGCATAGGCGGGTTAATCGGCAGTCGGGGCGAGTGCGAATGGCGGAACAAAAGAGTGAAAGACTGCCATAACCAGATCGACGGCGATTTAGGCCGCCGATGGGCAGCTGCAGCGACTCCACCAACTCTGCCGATCAATCGCCCGCAACCCAACCGCCTCTTCGTCTCTCCGCCCGCTTTCCTACTGTCCGCCCTGTCTTTGCCTTCCACCGCCCAATCTATCACCGCCGCCATCCGTCGGTCCATCCGTTATGTCCGATTGCGGCGTCCCGACCGGCCGACGCGATTTTTCTCGCCCGCCGCATCCAAACAGGTGTCTCGAACGGTCGACAAAAACCGACGACTCGTCAGCCAAGTCATCGATCTAGCGAGAGCAGGACGGGTGAGGGGAGGGGGTAGAAGAAACATTGGCCGATCGCATCGGACACTGCCATGAGCAGCCACACAACAGTCCACACCACCCCTTTCCCCTTCTCCCCCCTTTCCTGCCCCCCTCTCTGTCCGGCTAGGGCGACCTTCGACTCGGCCATCGACGATCGCCGCACCACTTGGCGCCCGCAACTTCCTCCCTCCCCCCGGCGTCATCGGCCTCTACGCGATAATTGCTGTCGCGTTGTCGGTGAAACTCGTTGGTCACGCACCGCTCGCTTCTTGCCGTGCCGCGCATTCGCTCGCGTGTAGCTCGTTCCCCGGCCGTCGACGCTCTCTCGCGCCTCAACGGATCGCGACAGCGCTGTCCTCCGTTCTCCCTCGCCACGCATGAACGAACGGTGCTCGGCCGCGGTCGTAAACGCGACACGGCCGCTAGTCAACGAAGCTCGCGCGAGCACGCGAGGCGAAAAATGTCTGTTGGTTGCCGAATGAGTTGGTTCCGGGGAAGATAAAAACGCCTGACGGCAAGTAGGAAATCGAAGGCCCCCCGCACTGACTACCAATCGCTATGCGCGCGACGACAAGGACTACTACTGCAGCGACGACGATAGGACTGCGACGATGCGACGGCAGCAACAACAAAAACGACCACTACAGCCCGGCTCATCCTTTATAATCAGGTGATGGTCGCTTCGCACGGCGACAACTCTCCCCAGTCGCTGCGGAGGGGCGTCGGTAGACATCCAGCGGTATAAGACAGGGCGGTCGATGCAAATGATGCGCAACCGTTACCGCCACCACCGCCAACCCCGCCGCCGCCGCAACCACTACCGTACACCAACCACTTCCCATTACAGCTTGACATGCGCGCGCGCAAAGTCCGAATTTCCGATACGGCGGCGGTGAGGACGGGGGTGTCCGGCGAGATAAGAACGATTGCTCGGCTGGCGAAACGCGGAAGGCGCCGCCACCCCGACCCCGAGGAACAAAGCGGTCGCTACAGGGGGACGCCGCGTAGGGCGACAAGGAGCGAGAAGGACTACGTCCGCTACGCCGGCGTCCGGCACCACCTTGCTGGGCAGTGATAAAGGAAGAAAGCGCCGCGTCACGCGAGCCCGTCGAAGCTGCGGAATGCGCCGATTGGTCGGCCGGCCGGTCAATTAGGCGCTGGCCGAACGACCGTCGGCGACATAAAGCAACGTCGATCGTCGGCGCGCTAAGGTCCTGCGCGAGATTAATCGCGCTTTTAGAACAAGACGACAGCGCTGGGATCGCTTATGCATCTGCGCGTGCCATTCGCGCTGACCGCTCGCCCTACCCTCGCCCCTACCCCCGCGCTATCAACGGCCCACACTCGATTTATGCCCCCACTCTCGCAGGAACCACCGCCGCACACATCCTCAATAAACCCAATTTCACAGCATACACCGATACACCGTCGCACAAAGTATAGCGCGCTGACACACAAAGGGCACGACGACGACGACGACAACGAACCTGTTCGTCTCGAGCTCGCTCACGAGTGGCGGAGAATGGCTGCGACAGCTGACGATGGAGAGCGACTGCTGGCTGGCGTAGTAGTCGGACGTGTGGCTGACCGGCGCCGAAGCGGTCGACGCTGCAAAGTCGGGCGTTTAGTGCGTCAAACAGGCATTCATTTATAGTCAACATTTCTCTGCGTGCCAAAGAAATCTTAAAACTGCTTCGAAAGTCGATAGCGCCTCTATCAATTTACGCACGTAAAAAGCAAGAAACGACCATCACTCTCGGGTGAAAAATGGTGTGAAAGGACCGAAAAGCGCGCTCATCTCTGCCAACTACGGCGCCTACGACTAGGTTTCTTGATACTGATCGAAAAATTGTGACGATAGAGAGAGACGCTCTTTTTCTCTTTTCTTTCTCATTCTCTCCCCCCTTCCGCCGCCAGTCGGCGACCGTAACGGACCTGCGTGAGTCGGTCAGATTCGTCGGCGATCGGGCCACCCGACTCCGCCGACTTTACGACCTGTCCCCCAGCCAGTGTGAGCGCACAATTTAGTGGAGGAGAAAGAAACTTTCAACACTGCCCCTGCTCGTCGGCGCCTCGACAGCGCGCGTTCGGACCCGGCCGCAGCCTCGAGTCGATACGCACACAGTCATCGGGCGTCCGCCACTCTCAACACACCTCTCTCTCCGTCGCGTCCCCCCGCGCCCCTCAGTCGTCGGTTCGCGTAGAGATAATATTTCTTTTATTGAAAACCTCGTCCCCCCGACCGTCTCCAGTCCGCATTCGTGTACTCCGTCCCGTCCCCCACTCCTCTCTCTCTCTTTCTCCCCCCGACCAACAATAACTAATGGCGCGCCGAGCGTGCGTCCGCCCGTAGTTGGGCAACAACCGGATGAGGTCGCAGGCGGATCGCATGCAAGCGACCGTCCCCGTGGGCCGCGAAGCTGTCGCAACGCGTCACTCTACACGCCCGTAACCGTTGGCAGCAATCGCCGCTTGCAAACTAGTCCCTCGACGAGCCGGCGCCCGGCTTGAAACAAGCGCGCGCGTCCGATCCAGCCGCTCCCAGTGATTAATGGGCTAATCAGCGCGGCGGTTATCCCGAGCCGCTGGGACCAGCACACGCGCATCACAAAGAAACGCTCGGCGCCGGTCAGTCGGTGAAAAAGCGGCCGGGTTGGGCCGCTCAGAGGAGCGCATCGGCTCGTGCTCGTCCTCCGCCGCCGCCGCCGCCGCCGTTTCCACCTCGGCCCTAATTACCGCTTGACTCGCGAACTGATGCGGCGCCGTCTCGTCGCCGTCGCCGCCGACGCTGATGGTCAAGTCGGAGCCGGCGAGCCGGCGCACGCTGCCCGCGCCGCCGCCGCCGCTATCGACCGCGTTTAATCCGGTCGCACAAGCTCACTTCCTTGGGGGCTTATGGCTCGGACGGCCGAAGCATCGATAGCATCTGGGCGTCGTTGCCTGTCGAATCTTGGTGCACGGTAGCGTCGCTAATGGGCGGCTTAGCCCCGTCAGCGCCCGACCACCGCCAATTCATCAGCGACGGCGTCGGATCGCCCGGTCATACGACCCGACCGTCGCTTCTCGGTTGCCCCCGGAATAAACCTTTTCAATCGACGGCCAATTCGTCCGTTCGCTCTAATTAGAAAGCTGTGCGACGTCGACTGAATTAGCGGTGGCGGTCTCGTTCTCGACGCAGCCCCCAACGCCCCTCGAGTCTCGGTCGAGCGCGTCCCAATGCCCTGGCCATCGGCCACGGACCGCACCTGCCGGGGTCCACGGGTGTTTTGGAGACAATCGCGTTTCGGAGACACTCCCCATCGACGGCGGTGGTGGCGGCGGCGACGGCAAAGCAAGTCGTTCGACATCGACACCGGCCGGGCCGTTGGTCGGGCGCCGTGCAACAAGCAAGCATCAATCGTCGTTAGCGCACGTTCCGTGACACCGTGCGGCTGGCACGGACGCTGCGCAAAATACGGAGCGCCGCGCGTTCCGGGCTCCGCGCCAATTTCGTTCGCCCCGACCGCGGCGCGCTCGTGACGCACCGACGTTCTTATCGGTCGAGAGAGTGATTTCGCCTTTTCCACACGCCGCTTCCCCTCCGTGTGTCCGTGTTCGTTTCATCAACAGTCGTTGGTTGGTCGGTCGGCGCCGCAGAAAACCACCACGCATGGCGGGTGTGTGGTGGGGAGCAGGGTGCAAGCGTCGACCGGAGCCGCTAGCAATGCAGGGGCATTGATCGCGCGAGCGCCTGGCCACGCTCTCTCTCTCACCCTGCTCCAAGCTCATTTGTCGTCTTTGACGCCGACCAGACATCACCCCCTCTGCATTGTCTCGTTGGACAGCGGATGGAGGGAGGGATGGCGACCGAGTCGGTGCGAGTGGACAGCGAGTGGACGCCGGCCAGTGGCCGAGAGTCTGTATGCCCTGCTCGTCTGTCGCGCCCGCCGCCCGACCGACCGTGGGCGCCGATCGGCCAGAAAGCCGATCCCTTTGCTCTCAACAACTTGTTCTCTCGAGACGATAGTGTCAAAAGGGAAACAAACAGGACGCGAGACAAACCGTCCGATGACGGCGGCACGAATGGATAGGCGAGACGTCGACCGCCCGACCGACCCGAGAGGCGGCCGAGCGTTAAGCGCATAGCCTAGACCTAATCCCAGGCAGTGCGGCAAACACTCGTTCAACTTGTACAATCGACGACGCGACCCAATCGACGCCGCTCACTCGACGAGGAGGCCACCGTATTCGCCGACATCTGCTTACCTACACTCGCTTACCTGCGAGTCGAGAGCGCCGTGTACACGACCGACTCGCCGCTCCAGCAAGAGTGCAAGAGTGCAAGGGGTGCCGCTGTGTCTGCTCGATGGCGCTCCTAGCAGCCGCCAACGGCCACTGATATCGAGCCGTCGACTCACGCAGCCGCCATGTAAACAGCGCGATGGCGGCCGGGCACGGGCAAGCGACGATCCCCCCACCCCCTGGCTGTATATGCACACACCGATCGACTGCGAGGCAAACGGTCGCTATCAAAACAGCCATTAGCCTTGCCCTGTGCACATACGACGACGACGACCAAGGGACGACTTGGGCGCTGCGAGCGAAAAGTCGGCAGGCAGGCGGGCGCGCGCGCTCAAAATCAAACATGACGCAATAGGGACGACCGGCCAGACGCCACGGCGTCTCCGACGACCGCAGCGCAAACAGCGACGACGGCGGCGTCAACAAGATGGTTGCGACCGCCTGTCCGTCAACTTGTCGCCAGCGTCCTCTCGTCTTCGAGGTTGACGCGCCTGCCGACTGCTGCTGCTGCTGGGCCTGAATGCGGGCGCTCTTGCGTACGGGCGACATAACGCCGTCGCTATCTTCGCGTTGCTCGTCGTCGCCACTGCTCTCGCTCAGGCTCTGCGACTTGAACTTCTTGACCAAATTGCGGAGCATCGCCGGTCACCACCCGACTAACCCGTAGCGAGATCCGAGGTGGGGAAAGGGCGCCCGTCGCGCTGGCAAGCCTCTGACCAACCACGCGCTTTCAGCTTCGTTCTGCGCGTTTCATTCAATCTGCAACCGAGCCCATCGTCAACATCGCACTCCTCCTCACGCAAAGCGCGCGCACATCAACACGTCCTCATCGTGTAGGGCAAAGGGGCGAGAGGTACGCGATACAAGCGCCTAACATCTGGGGGGTAATTAAGCATTCACTGTATTTTATCATTCAAAATATAGCATCTTGTGCTAATCAGGCGTCGGCGTCGGTGTCTGCCTGTGTGTGTGTGTATGTGTGGAGTCTCGCGAGTAAGCTAAATTGCCCCAATAATGTTAGGCGCTCGTGTACCTCCTCATCCCCTATCCCATTCCTATTCCTATTCCTCCCTCTCCCCCTACGTAACAGCGCCAGAAAAAGCGCCACAATAGAAAGGCAGCAAAAACACGACCGACTGACTGGCCGTTGGCCCAGCCGACCGCGGCGAAATTGGCGCACGTCGGGTACAACCGAGCCCGGCCGGTTGGACGCCCGTGCGGCCTAAACCTGTTCCTTCACGTATACACGCGCGCGCACACACATTCCGGCCTTTTCTTTGGCTCCTCGGGTCCCATTCAAATCGACTCGTTCATTTCAACTGCCACCCCATCGGACCCACCACCAAAAAGCGGCCATTCGACATTCGACAGAATCACCGTCGATCGTTCTCTCTCTCTCGCTTTGATCGCATCAACGCCACACAATTCGGCTCGGTCGAGCGAGCGCTCGGGTGACACCACTTACAGTATTCGTCAACTGCGGCGCAGTGATAGCGCCTGGCGCGGAAACATAGCACGCCCGGGGTCGACCAGCCGTACATAGTGGCGGCTCCTAGGAACGAGCGACAGAGCGTGAGTCGGATGGCGCGCCCAGCTGTGGTTATGACCGGCTTGCTGACAACTGCCGTATTTATCATTCACACCGCAACCACCACCGACACACCGCTGCCCCAAGCCCCGACGTTGCACTTTCGGCGTCTAATCACGCTCGAAGCGCTGTTGCGCTCATCAGCTCTTTCGCGTCGCCTTCTCTCTCTCACGACCATAGGGCGGTCGGCGATACCGGCAAGCAACAAAGAGGCCTTTCACCTAACAAAGCCGCACGGGGCTTCGAGTTTGCGCTATCGCTATTGTAATCGCTATCCTTATCGGCTAGCTCCTGCTGATACTACGAAAGCATTCTGGACTGGTGGTAGTCGGAGAGGTACGGTCTACACCAAAGAAGCACCCCATTACCGCGAACCGTCTTCCGCCGCCGTCAGCCACGCGAGAGAACGACTACATCAGGCCTCGGCTCTCGTCAATAAATCGAAACCGCAATCGACAAAGTTGGAAATCAGCCAGCAAAAATGAGGCGTCGAATCGTAACGCTGCACAAAGCGTTGGTCCTGAAAACATCGCAACGTCGCAGCGGACGATGCTCCGCCAAACGTTCGCTTCGAGACTGTGNAGTGAGGCGTCGAATCGTAACGCTGCACAAAGCGTTGGTCCTGAAAACATCGCAACGTCGCAGCGGACGATGCTCCGCCAAACGTTCGCTTCGAGACTGTGACTACGGTAGTGCGCGGGTATTCATCGGTCGCAATTGAACACGCTTCGCTTCCCCCAAATCAGCTTCATTTGCCTACCTCCATCCCCCTCTTTTCCCCGCGGAGTGCACATTTATTAGTTTTAGGCTCGAGTGCTACTGCTCAAGTTCGAATTTGTTTCAATCTTCAGCCAAAGAGCCATTATCACAGTTGTAGCTGTCGAGTAAGTTTGTGATTCAGTGCATCGCTGAATGAGCATAACGTTACGAGAACTACAGCAAATGAAGAGGCTGTCGGAATAAGAGTAGATACGTACGTGCGTGAGTGTTTGTATGTGTGTCTGTATGTGCGTATGGTTGAAGAAAAAAGATAATGCGCTTGTATGGAAGGAGGCAGAGAAAGGAATGGGACGAGAGTAGGCGAGCCTTCTTGGGACGCAGGGCTTAATGACAAAGACTTGTTTGCTGGCCCGGAACGGATCGAACTGCGGACTCGGCCGTCTTCCTGTCTTCATGGCGGCACTGGTTCGCACCCCGGATGCAATCTATGTGCGCTGCTAATCCGTATCGAGACGAGAAAGGCATTCACGTTCTCTCAAATTAGCCGTGTCTAACTCGACCGACGCCGTCGACGCCGCTTACTCCTCGCGGCGTCGGCTTCTTGCTTTGCGCTCATCGCTCATCGCTCATCGACTCCGGTCGGCTGTTCGGGTCATCCACGCTGTCGGTACAATCTCGTTTCGAACCAGTTAATCGCTCACGGCGCAGAACACTGGGTCTCTTCGAAGTGGGCGGCTAATACATCAGTTACCATGCGCGAGATGTTCATTAGGCGCCAGTCGATTGAGTGTTATGCTCATTCGGTGGAATCGACGCGATATTGCTTCTAGGCGCTGCTTTGTCTTCTTCTTCTTCACATTGTGGATTGCGGCCGTCAGCGCTGAAGGGCTATATAATGTACGTCAGCGACAATTTAACTATCGCCGAGGAGAACTCGACGATTGAAGCCGTGAACAACGATGGGAGCCAGCTGTTGTGCGCGGCCTACGACGAGTATACGACGCTACGTTTCGGATTAATAGTCGGCGCCAGTGTCTTTGCTATCATCGGTGCTACGACCAACATCATACTCATTCGTATTTTCATCGTTCTTAGTATTTCATCGGTACGCAAACATTCAGTTCCTAGAAAATATTTTTAAAAGATGATGATGGGTGGGAATGTAACGACGACAGGAACTTGAAAATTCCTGGAATGCTTGTTTTCGAAGACGGTGGACGTCACAATTTTAACAAATACAATTGTCTTTTGGACTTTCTTGAGTCAACACCACCAGTATTCGCGAAATTAATAGACGTCGTAGCATGTGCAGCTAAGTTCAAGCCATATTTTTGAGATAGCGAGAAACCAGAACTTCGGTCGCCGGGGGGCTTTCGGGAAGAGGAAGCAAATTGAATTTCGGGAACGCGGACGGGCAAGAGGAATTAGAGTCCAAATAATAGAACGGAGAACATTTCAGGCGCAGGACCAGAAGTGGAATCCGTCTCGGCTCTACTTGATAGCATTAGCTGTCTGCGATGCTTTTTTGTGCATCAGCTTTATCTTGATATTCGGACTGGATGCTGTCGCCATATATACGAGAAATTATTTTTCCCACTGGTTCTACTTTCAAACAATCATCGTCGTATTCTTTGGAGCGCGACTCGCTCAGATGCTCATTCCATACTTTCTCATCGTGGCCACTTTCGAGCGCTGGGTGCTGGCCTACAATTTGCAAGGCTATCGATTCTTAAAATTCTACACGAAGAACCGAACCAAATATTGGGCCACATTGGTTGTTTGTGGACTGGCAATATCGTTACGGTGCGTGCGCTAAGCTGATTTGTTAGAGTCAAACCTAATAACTTATCGGCAGTCTGTTTGTTTAGCTTACCCATGGCGTTCGCTTTCTTTATACGTCACTTCGACGATTGCCCAGATGTCTTCGGGCGGAGGCAATTGTGGCCAACGTCGGTGTTCTTCTTGCCCGAGTATCAGATTCTCGACTTGTAAACGTTTCTTATACGCTTGCACGATGATAATGCATTATCGGAGAATTCTAGCTATGTCGTCTCAGCAGTGCAAGTATTTGTGCCGTTCGCCGCGCTGACGTCACTCAATGGTATGATAGTGCACAAGCTGACGAAGAAGACCACCGTTTTGTCGACTAACACAGCCACCAACTCCCACTCTCCGGCTTTGGTGAAGAGCGAAGAAGAGGCTCGCAGCCAGAGCACAAGGAGCGCCCCGACGATCGATTATCAAATTGAGATCAGACTGAATTCGCTGCCCGATCAAGAAGCGTTCAGCACCCAAATGAACGGATTCGTCTTGTCCAGTTCGTTTTTGCCGTTGCTTAATGCGGAACTCAAGTCGAATGACAAATTGGTCTAAATTTATGTGCGCTCGATCATGCAAAATTTGCATTTCGCATTCGTTATCGTCGGACGACCCTTTGACGGCCTAAAAGTGCAAAGTAAGGTCGTAGGTTGCTAATGGTTGCAATGCAAGGTCTGAAATGAATATATATACATCATCATTTAGATTATTTTATATGCGCAATCCAAGAAAGTTTAATCATACTGCAACTCGAGCATCCTATAGCCACCACTTTATTATTTCATCGCACGCTTTTATTATTTCATCGTATGTCTCATCCAATTGAAGCTGGTTTCGACGAAAAATGCAATGTCCGGTTTATACGCCGCCATCGAGTGCGTATTTACCATTTTTTTACTTTCACAAGGACACTTTCCAGTTCAAGCAGAAAATTTCCTTTACTGATTCAACTTGGAAAATGTCATTTTTGATTTGGCAAAATGTCTTTCTTGAACTGGAAAGTGTCTTGCTTGATTAAGAAAGCGTCCTTATCAAAGTGGCAATGGCCCATTTACACTGAATTATTATTTGGCCTGGAAACATCTTTAGCTTGACTTAAACGCCAAATTTAGGACCACGAATTCAAAAGCGCCCACTGCAGAAGCTGTTTAGCGGATTTCGGACAAAATCGCTGAATATCGATCTGGGAGAGAAGCGCAGAAGCCGACGATTGAGCTCGGCGACTCGAGTGCGACGAGCAAAAGTGCGCGAGGCGACCAACACAATGCTGGCAATTGTGACCGTGTACCTCATGTGCAACACCCCCCACTTCATCCTCACCCTACTCGAGCAGTTCAACTCGACGGTGCTACGCGACGAGAACGGCGCCTCCACCCAGTTCTACATGGCGATGAGCGACCTTGTCAGTGTTCTTTTCATGATCAGCTCGTTTGTGCGCATCTTCGTCTATCTGAAATGCAACCAAGAGGTTCGATTCGAGTTTCGTCGCATTCTTGGCATGTTATAGACGACGTCAAGTGATATTGTTATTAATTGTAATTAAGAGAGAAGATATATATTTTATTTTATGCAAAAGAACGTGATCACAAACTTGAGTTGTATGACGTATAAATAGACGCATGAGTCATGAGTAGGAGTTCGTTTTTCTGCAACAGGAACACTTTATATCGACTTCCGCCTCGCTGCACTTGTGAAATATGAGCGTGCATTTCGTTTGACGGTTTGTCGAAGATTGTATCGACGGGAGTAAGCGACAGCGCACTATGAGCGTTCGAGCAATTGAGCAATTGGCGACGGTTGGGCGGTGTTGCTAATAATCGGTTTGTGATGACGAGATGAAGTATCCGTCAATAAGCGTCACTTGGCAGTCGGTGAGCCGCCGGACATGGGCGTATGTTTGCCGTAGAGAGATCGACGAGTGTAGTCTCTAAACTTACCTATAATTAGTTTCATCGTCAAACTTTGGTCCCCGACATTTAAGCCTAAGCCTTAGTCATAGCATTGTTAACATAAGGCTTATTTTTGTAAGTGCGTGTAGCGGGCGACCGGGGATGTCGATTTTGCAACGATATGTACAGTCTCTAAGGGATCTCGTCCGATTCGACCCGCTCGGGGACAGCGGCAAATCTTTATTAGGGTCTATCTAAGGTTTGCGCAATATCCTGACATCAATATACATATTCACATGGGAGACACGGCTATTGTTCGTAGAGTGACGCTACTAAACGATCAATAAACCTACCTCCTCCCACGTATCGGGAACTTGTATCGGGAAGTTGCGCCAACTCCAGACAGCCAATTTGTATAAAATAGATTAGGAGCCACCTTCCAAACATGGTTATATTGACTTGGTTATAGACGTATATTGGATGTATGTTCTGACGAACTCGTTTATAAAAAGACGCCCACTACGGTAGTGAAATTGTTGGGAGTATACAAATGAGCAAAACTGCGCTGTCCATGTCTGCATGAGGCCGCTCATATTCGCGCGCTTTGCATAAGCTGGTGAGAAATTCAGTTGCTCCTGCCCGGCGATTCGATTACTGTGTGTGTCGATTTTATGGGCGTCGATCAAGCCAGGTCGTAGTCCGAACCCGACGGCGGCTGCCTGCCTCCGTTTATTGCCACACTGAGCCGGTCCC
>NIUQ01002032.1:0-25327 GCA_002796945.1 Plectus sambesii
ACATAATGTCCAATCGATCAAGAACTTTTGGCAACTCTCCATCAGGTACGCTGTTTAAGTCTTGATAAATGCTTTTCAGCTCTTGAAGCAATGTGTCTATATCTGAGTTGGTGAAGCTGATGTTTGATCGTTGAAAATACGAAATAAACGTGTCGCGATATTGCTCGAAGTTGAACAGCTCCGAATTCATTGTTCCACCGTCATCATCAATGCTCTGACCGTATACTCTTTTTGATGCCAAACTTGCCCTAAATATTTAACTTAAAAGTAATATCGTGCGGTTTTACATTAGAGTGGGTACCGAGTTATTCGTTAATTATGCAGGGTGAGTCAAAATGCTGTTCATAATTTGGCTTGATGTTGATAGGAACTCTGGTTTTTTTGCTGCATTTATGTTATTGGCTACATTTTAATAGTGGTTGGCAGACTGATCTGGCTGATGTTATTTCGCACTTCTAAATGTTAAGGTACGGGAAGCTGAAATAACATACGATCTGGCTCATTTATTGCTGAGATATGTGAAAGGGGAGAAATAAATGGTTTTTACAGCCCTTCCATCTTACATCTTTTTACCATCATCAGGCCCAATATTGGAATATCTAAGAATGTAAGAATCCTTACTATTTATCGATTCAGGACCTATAAGAAAAGTGTTGAAACGATGATATTGTTATTAATCATCAAATGTTGCCTGCTGCGCTGTGCCGTGCAATCATTTAGGAACACAGGGGCACCAAAACCGTTATTGATCATATATGAGGTGCGTTCTGGACTCGCCCATAACCGCATATTAACTTCACCCTGTTTAAAGCTAATGCGAGCATCAGAATGTTGAGGTGCGCACCGCCCACATGGATTATATGCTGAATGAAATATTGATGCGCCCTTGAGGAACAGCTCGTGCCCTTGCACCTGGCATGCAGCCCTCGATCTTTCAACTAGGCCTTATTTCAAAAATGCATGCCCTTCTGCCAGCAGTACGAGACACAGTTTGCTGAGCTCAGGTCTTAGCAACTTGGCTTTTGTAAATTAGGATCCAAGTGGTTGAAGATATGTAAACCGCAGGCTTTGGATGTTTAAATGATAATTTATGATCTTTCTTCCTCTTACTGTCAGTTCCCCCAAAGAGCATTTAAACGACATTCTAGAATTCTGAGTATCACCTGAACTGCCCAGGCGGACAAATGACCATTGCTGGCATGACGCTGCTGTCTTGATTGCTCTCTGTTACCGTTACGGTGATTGGTTCCGTGGTATAGTAGGCAGAGCGTTCGTATATCTGATACACAGTGAGTCCTGCCATGATTAGGATCAATATCCACGTCACTATTCTGAAATGTTTTATAAAGAACAGTTGCGACGCGTTCTTACTAATATTTAGTATCAGCTGTGAGAGACGATACTTGATTGAGCCAGAAAGTATATTATCCCAAGGGAATCAGGCAGAAATCGGTCAACAGCTGGCGAGGTAATAGTGTCCTACGCCATACGTGGTGCAGATTTTGACTTGACTAAAAATCTGTTACTAAGTCTTATAAGAATTTTGCAGTGATAATACCGGGTTTTTCCGAGTATAAGCCCCGGGGCTTCTATTTGGAAAATTCAATTACATAACGCTTTTTGCAGTACAAACCATACTTGCATTTTGCGTCGTTTATTCATCCTTTTAATTAGTATAACACGCAAAAAATGGAAGATCTATACGATTTTTGCAAATCCTATTAGACAATACGGTATTTACATGTAAAATACATTTAAAATAACTTCATTTCATGCATTCATGATGATCATTTTTCGGCTCCAAATGTAAGCCTCGGGGCTTCTATTTGGAAAGTTAAACTGAATAGAAGCACAGTGGGGCTTGTATATGGGGGGGCTTCTAATCGGAAAAACCCGGTACTTAATATTTTTGGATTCGTCAGAGCATCGAACATATTTGACGTTTACGTAAACAATACCGGCCTGATAGTCACAACAAAAGTCTGTTATATGCTAAATTATGCCTAATGATGGCGACTAAGTCGATTAAAATATATCACAAATATTTTTTTGAAAATGGCAGCCTGTTAAGGAAGCATTCCCCCGGCAAATTACTGCAGACGCATAAGGCTTAAACATAGTAAATACGAGATTTGTTTTCGCTTTTAGAGTAACAATGAATTTAGCATTTTAAGCTGAATTGAAACCAGTAAGTTGTGCCACAGTTAGTTAAATAAATTGTAGGCGTGCAATCAGGATTATCGCCTGTTACTTATAATTTGAAAAGTGAATAGTTTTACCTGACTGTTCTGTTGTGCTTTGATGTCAAATACTTGGCCGTTGGAATGGAAACATTTTCGCAAAAGCGGTTGAAGACACTGTCATTTTGCACATCGTCTTCCATCTGGTCACAGCGCCAGATGAACAATGGATACGATTCTGCGAACTGCTCGCGTTTTATATGTAATGCTCTCGATGGATCTCGTTATTGATGGATTAGTTTTGCGGTCGTCAGGCATCTTTTGATTCATGAAGTTTGGTGGAATAGTGGTGATTAAAAAGCAATTGATGGATTAACGGCGTGGGAAGCTCGGTCACAAGTTACCCTTGGAGAGTGTAAACAGCAGCTGCATTCAAATTTCAACGTGTACCATTTGATTTATAACAAGTGATCTCGTTGGTCGATGCTGCATGGACACGTGGAAGACTGATGGTGCCGTAAATCAGCTAATATTGACCGCGTTCTACTTCCAGTATCTGACTCAAGCGGGAAATTGTTGATACTGAGTTTTAGAATATTCATCCTGACTCAATACAGAGAGACTTGAGACTCATCGGTTATGGGACAGTTTCAGAAGAACTAAAGAGATATACTCAAAGCGTGTAGATCTTAAAGTGCGAGGCCTAGAAGAACTTGATGCAGTAAATTCTAATTTCTGTTTGAAGTAACCACCAACTGTTCAAGCTATATCCTTATTTCACATATGATTATGCAGTAATACCAATTCAGTATTGAGGATCACTTGTTTAGTTCATGCTTCTCAAGATTTTTAGGGAGATAGATCCTAGATAGAATTGTAGGTGTTATGAGTAGACTGGCTAAAAGCAATCTGTGGAGCAGACACGGGCATAGATATGGATGGATGTTCAAAAGTTGGGCAGAGTTATCTCGCCGACTTCAGGTTTGAAATGTTCACCAGACCAATTGCTGGTAATCTGCTGTCCATCAAATGTATATAGAATATCGCGAACACTCAATTGCTCACAAAACTATTGGCTTATAAAATTGGCATTCAACATCTTTTGATATCAGCGAAATGCTCATGTTTTGTCTGATATAATCTTGGTGTATTTCGCTATTGATGGATTAACTTAACGGTCGTTAGGCATCTCTTGATTCATGAAGCTGCTGAAGCTGCGGTGATTAAAAGCCAGTTTTGATGGATTTGTTTGCGATCATCAGGTACCTTTTAGTTCCTGAAAATGTTAAAGCAGTGACGATTAAAGAAATTAAATGGATGAACGGCATGGGTACCATGGTGACCGGTTACCATTGTAGACGGTAAAGAACAGATAGATGCCATTTAATTTATGAAAAGTTATCTCGATGGTTGGTCCTGCATGGTAAAGTGGAAGGCTGATGGTGCCGTAAATCAGCAAATATTGATCATGTTTTACCTCCTGACTCTAACTCTAGCCGGAAGTTGATGATACTGGGTTTCGGAATATTCATCTCACTAATAGCGACATAGAGTGTACATCGTTTCACTAACCGGTCGTCGGTGCATCGCTGCGCTTCTTCCAACCTGAGAATTTCTGGTAGCAGTTGGTTTTTACCCAACGTATTGAGGTATTTCAATGATCCGCCCATCTGTCTAGTTGTGGCAAACTTGATAAATTTTGGGAAGCTCTGTAAGCAGAGCAACTTTAACGTTCACTAGCTGTAAAGTGGAAGTTGCTACAGTCACTTATAGAGTTCACAACCCAAACGTGTTGGAATGTGTTGGAATCAAAACATGGAAACATGAAAGATAAAGGGTGAAGGGTGAAGGGTGAAGCATGAGCTCACGGTAGTAGTGCTCCTCCAGCTGAAATACCAAGTAATTTTACAACTGGTGGTCAATGTAATCTTTTTGTAATAGCTTCATTAGTCATCCTTCACCAATTAGAAATCAAGACGAATGCGTAGTTTCTGTACCGTATAAGGTGATAGGTAAGCGAACAACAAAGCTGCACGTATTTATTTATGAAAGCATTAATGAAGATCACAAAGACCACATGAAAGCATTAACGAAGCAACAGATCCATTTAATATTACATAAAGCATCATACATTCAGCATTGAAATTGTTGGACTTGATGACAGTTGTAGTATTATGAAGGCATAAAGGAGCACTTCTATGGCAATCACAAACACAAAAGCAAAATATGTTAGTGAAGCAATGCTGAGCCATGCATTATATATCATATTGTCGTCAGCAATTTCATTTTTCGTGAAATCATGATTTGAACTGCGTCGTCAGGGCAAAAATATATAGATACCGTATTTCTTCCAATAATCGCCCTGGGCGATTATTTTTTCAACCTTGGCTTGAGGGGGGCGATTATTGGAGGGTGGGCGACTATTGGAGGATGGGCGATTATTATTTCGATCGATGTTTGAATGAAGGCGCTTGTTGGAGAGAGGGCATCTATCTTTTACAATCGTTACTTTAATATTTAATATTAATCATAAATAAAGAGACAAAGCAGTATTAGTAGTGGAAAGTGAATGGGAGTTCAGTTTTGACCTTCACTGCACAGACGTTTACTGTTTTTATGACTCTGAAGGGGAATGATTGTTGAGGGGTGGGCGATTATTGGAGGGTGGGCGATTATTGTTTGAACCTAGGCCAGAGGGGGGCGATTATTGGAGGGGGGCGATTATTAGAGGGTGGGCGATCATTGGAAGAAATACGGTAGTCTGTTGGTTAGTGTCTTACAGAACTAGAGCTAGAGCTCAGTAGTGAGTATCTATAGAGTAAATTCTGCTTCTTTGAGGGGGTGGCTGTTTCTTGGCGTGATTGACTTTCTTGACGTTACTGACTTTCTTGGCGTCATTGACTTTCTTGAACTCACTGGCTTTCTTGGCTTCACTGACTTTCTCGGCGTCAGCGACTTTTTTGGCGTAGAGTTTTTCGTCTGGTAGAACAATGACGAACAACTCATACAGACCGATTACCGTACCACCAAGCCACAGCCCGAGTGCGCCGCCAATATCGCCTGAATTACAAAATGTTCACGATAAAAAGAAGTTGAACAAAGGTGAGGAGATGAGGGGATAGTCTAAGCGGATTTCTTGAGATGTGTGGGAAAATGATATAGTTGAGAATTGAATTGTTTTATTTTAATAAACGTGGATGGTAAAGATGTGGGCGAAAATCAACGAACGAAAATATATGCCATTATAATTTATCAGTCTTCAGCATGTGCCCTAAGCCCTCGACCTATCAAATAACTTTAAATGCTCTATCATGATTTCAACCATCATCTATTGGCGCGGATATTCGAATGTCATGGTCGGTTGTCGAGGAGTGCTCCAATAAATCTTTGTTCATGATCATGTTTGATGAGATATGTGCCTCCTTTAAACTACACCCAAATTTTTAAAGATGATTCTAGGCAAATGAGAGATGAGTTCAAGAAAGTTTTAACCAGCAGTAAATTGTTCGTTTGATTACCTCATTGCAAAATATCAAGTAAGGAAATTGTAAACGGTCATTTTGTGAAATAAAGACTACTTACTCAGCAAACCCCAGATTCCATAGGCTTCTTGTTCTTCGATCATTCGGAGACGGAACGCTCGGAAGGAGAGATTTATGTTAGCTAGACTGGCCCTAAATAAGAGCAGCACTTATTATTGTGTTATCAAACTCGAAGGTTATGAAAGAGAGAGAGAGTTACTTATTAGGACATGCGTAATGTGTCCTCAGTTAGAGTTCCAATACGCAGTGGGCCCTAATGTTGCTAAGAATGTGCTCTCGTGGTTGAGCAAATGGCGGACAATACAACATGTCATATCTCACTGTTATCTTTTATCTTTATCTGTAATTTTACTTAGTTCATAAAAAGATTAGAAAGTATTGAGAAATATTGTACTATTTGTGATTTTCAAATTCCCCTAATTTAAAGGGAGAGTCGTTCGTTCGGTTTGTGATAAGAAGGCCCTACATTTGCAAACTTACCTTTGATAACCGCGTCCATCTTGATAAATGTCGAGAACATTGTCGATTATGTATATGAAATCTTTGAACCAAACAGTACTTGATCGATCTTCAGTCGTTTGAAACACACGGCATCCATCATCACAAGATTCCTAAGAATTTGGCCTTAAAACTTTTTCAAGCAGCAAATCTTTGTTTAATGGCATCTTATCTCTGTCTAGGGAAGTTGGCAAACAGAACTAGCAAAATAGGGTGCCATACAAGCAGGAAATACGTAGAAAACTATGAATGCACTAAAAAATAATTGATTGGAGAACTTATTAACGTAGGGAAATGAGACCTAGCAGACATGAATACTTAGAGCATTTATACCACGCAAGGGGGTCTAATACCTGTGGGACTCGAGCAGCTTGAAATAAGGATAAGTGTTAATAAATATAAAAGAAAAGAGCTAATTAGATAATACGTGAAAACCGAGTTACTTACGGTCATTCTCGATATGAGATTGATAGTATCTTCCATGCTTCTGTATATATTCAAGATTAATTCTTGCTGCTTGGGGTCTTGGTAAGGAATGGACATGTAATTATATCTTACGTACTGTTGCATATAAATTGTGATATAATAATCTCTCTCAGAGCTGAGTAAATGTGATGCTCTGCAAATAGTCAAAATTTTTAATTGCATTACTTCCACGATATCGAGACACATAATACAGTTTAACCCAGTTCAGGGTCAGGAGAATTCTCCTTAGTTACTTCAACCGTTTGAAGCATAAGTATAGCGAAACTCCCGGAACACAACTCCGTCGATTTCAATTTTAATTCTGATTTTCACTGAAGCAATTAATATTGATACAATTCTGAGTTCAGTCATTGACCGACATAGAGGTTTGTTGGAATTCTATTCCAGTGCCAAAAATAAAGATTCTTTTTATATAAATTCAAATCAGTTTTTCGAACCGCAATTTCGAAGCCGTAACGAAAACACTTTTACTTTGAATTAATCATTAATATTAGTCCGAATTTACCAAAGCCTCTGCGGCTTTCAAAATTTAAATGATTAAATTAGAACAGTTACGAAAAGAAACTTCTAACAATGACGGAAATCAACAGATATTCAATCACTGCATTACACTGTGTAATAAGATATTACTTGATATAGTAATCATTATTAAAGAGAATGATGCGCTGTTTTCTGAATTATGCTTTGCCTTCGGCGACGCTTTACTGTCCTTATTCTGATAATTTTTTCATTATTCAGCAATACATCATGAGACGCTACTACGTCTCTCGGATGTCTAAGTAAACGTACGGCGCTTGAATATGTTGCAGTGTATCAGGAAGGACACTAAAAAGTGGAAAAAATGGGAACGATATGTATATGAAGCATTAAAAAAATGGAGCAATTTTGATTAGGTGATCCCCAAAGTATGGATTGATAGAGAGAGATGAACATGAAAAGGAATAAAAGAATGGGATAAACTTACTTTGTCTAAAAATGCGCGAATGCTCACTTTATTGTGTGCAAAGTTAACACTAGAAGGAACGACAAGTTTTAGATTGTCATACATTCTTTTTGCAATAATCTTATATGGAAAGCCAGTTGCACTGAATCTCTTGATCAATTTTAAACTTTAAAAGGGAGCATTCGCGTTTTATAATTAACATCCCCTAATTGTTTCGAGTGGTTTCTTGAGACGTTCCATGGCGTCCAAAACATCCAGATGAGCCTAAAATAATAACTATAATACTTTGCTTATTTTTGTAGGTTACAAATTCAAAAATTGCTCGACTGTCTACAACTATGATGCCATCGGTAAAATCCAGTCATTACTTCGCTTTCTAATCACAATATAATTTGCTAATGACGATTTTTACTCAGCTTCAAAACAATATGCCGCTATGGCTTCTATGTGGTGGCAAATTTTAGTTCTCTACCGTGAAAAAATGAATAGATGAACAGAAAATCAAGAAAACTGCATAGAGAACGACAAATAATACCTTTTTAAGGTTTTCTCTAGCAGCTGATCCGTCGCGATAATTATTTCCAATTTCAAAAATATTTGATGTATTTGCGGATATGGATAGAGCTTCCGCTATGGATTTCATCGAGGAACTGACTTCGGTAGGAATTTCTTTTCGAAACCATTTTGTATAGATACCCCATGGGGCTTGCCACACATTAAAATCGCCGTCGACACTGCTTTTGCTTTGCAAAAGCTTCTCAATCTGAAAAAAATTAATAAAAATCATAGCAGAATATCAGACGCAAGATTAGATTAGTTATAAATCAAAGACTAATTCATTTGATCACTAGCGGAAGTAAAGTAAATGGTGACAATTTTGAGCATTGGGTTGTAGGGGCATTTTGCACAAGTATAATCGCGCTACAGTCGTTGATTGGGTATGGAGCGCGCGACGTCGCTAAGAAAATTCCAATATTTCTTTACAACATTTCTCATTATCAAAAAAATGTAGTAAAACGACCTTGCAGAATACGACCTTGCAGTGATCACTTCTTTAAAGTTATAGGTCTATCTATTTTTTTAATGGAATGCAATAGTCTGCAGCATTCTCTGTCATATACTAAGTACGTTTAATTAATTAATTCTATACTATTACAGAGATCTTCGATTTCGGCGGATACGGCACAAATTAAGTGAAATTAAAAAATTACATAAAGCCAAGGCGGTTTTAATGATCATTACTAAAGTAGCATCTGCAGTTACGTGTTAGAGATGTAGCGTAGTTGAGATCCCGATCTCGGCCCCGTTCGGCAACTTTTACAATTATCCCCCAACCCTGATCGACTCAGATCCCGTCTTCGACCGCCGACTTTTCTGTCAATCTCGATCTTGACTCTTCTACCCCAATTCAGTCCCCGATCCCGTCCCAGCGCTAGTCATAATTTATGTATTTTCAGCGAAGTGTTGTTTATTGTCGACTAAAAGCGCCCGTAGGATGTTCCCAAACTTACGTTCCCAGCTCTGTTTTTTTTGTCTTACCCAAAGTTTCAGTTTCTGAATTGGTGCCAAACCAGTTGTATTTTCATTCATTATATTCGGAAAATACAGCGATTGTTCGAGATCGCAAATGCTGATGGGTATATATTCTTCTGCTAATTCTATACTGGAGTCGAATGGTGGTTCCAAAGTGGACAATTTCGAATAGTCTTCTTTTACACAAGAGAAATAATCAATGTTGAGAATGTCGTCGTGTATTACAGATTTTCTGCACATATAAAATGCATAGCAATTTGGGAGAATGTTTGAAGTGGTACACTGCAAATATATTTCTACTGATTCAGAGGCGAATGATTCAACTAGACAATGAAATTATACAAAAACCTTACTATATTCTGTTCGGCATCTAACAAGTGACGCAGATTTCAGGCGAACCCAGTTGGAGTACTGTACTGACAAAGATTTCAAGAATCCTTTTATGGCAAAGTTGGATTAAGACCGAATCACAACTGAGGCAGAAGATATTGTGCCTTCAGATGTTAACAAATAGGGAGATGAACTCAAAAAAGGGCTGCCATATGATTTCTAATGTTGGGGTTTAGGCAAAAATTTATTCCGACGTGAGCGGTCGTACAATAGAGAAGGACGCGGAGTAAGAAAGGAGAGAGAGCGGCGGAGAGAACCGACCGACTACTGGAAGAACGAGTAGCAAGAATGAATCGAGAACGATATCAACAGATATCACAGAACAATGTCGCGGTCCGACCGCACCCCACAACAACTATATTTCAAGCTTCATGTTTTTTATGCTCGACCAAAAAAGCTCAAATAATGCTAGCGATGCAGAACGGCGGCAAAATTTCAACAAATATAAAGCGTAGGAAAATTTTATGCCATTATGCAAGGAAAGAGTTTTGTAACTAAACCGACCAACTGAGGCCTGTTTCATAAAACTGTTTCAACTGCCGAATTGTAAAATTACGTTGCAATTTGCATCGTCATCACGCAATTCTGCAGCTTTCTGTTTCGTGAAACTGCTGTAGTTGCAGAATTGCTGAATTACATTTGCAACAGTTGCAGAAAAGTGGCACTATTCTGAAATAGTTCAATAGTTGCGAAGTAAATCTAGCACACCAAATCGTGATGCGGAAAAAGGTTGCAATTCGGCAATTCTCACCAAAAAAATTAATGAATGAAGAATAAAGCGGAGTAGGAAGGCTAGTGTGGAAAGAGAGCATAACGATGAGTGAAATAGTGTGAAATTTATGAATTTAAACTGTTCACAACGGTTTAGTGGTTTATCGGGACAGTATTAATGCCGAATTTTGAATTTAAAACTATACCGCCATGCAATTATAGTACAGTATCAAGTTGACCGGCTTGAGAATACCACTCTAAATTTAAACCCGTTATTAAGATTGTTGCAGAATTGCAGTTGCAATTGCAACAGTTTTATGAAACTGGTCCCAGGAGTTCGATATCGTTTAGACTCTGGGGGGAAGGGAGGGGGTACAAACCGAGTATCTAGGGAAAGGGGTACCTGTCCCCTCACACGCTCAAGTTTGCCTCTGATCGTGAGCCAGTCCTCCAAAAACATACAGCGTCTCCTTCAGTACTTTTGCAGTCAGCGAAGTTGGGCATAATATTCGACTAAGATTTCATAAATTACCTTGTAAAACTTTGTGTAATCTTCTACGAATTTGTTCAACACAAGCAGGCGCAATTCAGCAAACTGATCGGTTTCGCTCTTTGCTGCCTCCAAGTCAGCGATGATCGAGTTGAAAAAAGGTTCCATCGATTCCTTCGAATAGCTATACGTCCANAATTCAGCAAACTGATCGGTTGCGCTCTTTGCTGCCTCCAAGTCAGCGATGATCGAGTTGAAAAAAGGTTCCATCGATTCCTTCGAATAGCTATACGTCCAGTCCTTTAGAGAACTATTATATTTCTCTAGGATACTCATGATTAGCTCCGTGAAGAAAGAATATTGTTCACCAGGCTGATCGAACAGCCTAAAAACCAATATCGTTCAATTAGCAGCTACTTCAAAATGTCAAAAATATCAATGAAAAACCTAGTGTTGAACCTTCACACAGCATTAATTTAATATTAGCTTTCGGAGTTTCAAGGATATTAATATGCATGTGGATTTGATATAGTCTTGCGATGTAACCTAGCTAGCTATGTGTTGAAAAATAATTTGCAACGAATTGCATTATGCACGGTTTAAGGTCAGTTAAAGATGCAGGTTGTAATAAAAAGCACTTGACTCTCCTGACTCGGGGAGGTAACGTCCAATGGCGAAACTTAGACCAAAGATGTTCCATATGTACATTTCGAAGAGCATCTCACCATGCCATTCTTCATTAAGATAATTCAATTCATGCCATTTTTTGAATTCTTGACGGATTTTTGAATTTCTTTTTGGCAAAACGTTTAGATCGAACTCCTCTGTCGAAAGAATGCATTATCTTGGCGGAAAACGTCTTGAACAAAAAACCATGGGGCCTCTAATAGGGCCTCAAGTGTAAGACGATTTGGAATATATTTTGAAATGTCGCTCGGCTACCACAACGGTTTTCTCACTGACACTCTGCCCTCTACAAGCTCCCTCCAAGATACATCTCTGGTCCAAGTTTCGCCCATGGGCACTACCTCTCTCAGTCAGGAGAGGCAAGTGCTCTATTTTGAGACGCCTTGTACGTCCTAAATTGAACATATTGAACGGTAAAAGTGTACGACTAAATGCTTATACAGAGCGACCCAGGAAAAAAACTAGTAACTTTTTCAAGCGAGTATAGTCTTGCTCAGTTTATACAGATTATTACGAATTTGAAGGAATATACCATAACACATGATCTTTGATTGTGGGAAGTATCGCATTGATCAGCAGTTCCAGCATTACCCCCTATCGTGTTAAAGGCGTTATTGCAGAATTTTCTTGTTTCGTTGAATACTGACATTTTAACTATAAATTACTTTCTTATAACAAGTCACACGGATAAAATGTGGAAATTTAAAAATAAAAGTTACGGGGATTAAATTATATAAGAATTGGAAAAATCGGTCAAGTGGTTGTGATGTGACAGGTTCCTGAATTCAAGCCTTTTGAGGTTTTTTGATACAATTGCGAAACTCTCCGATACTGATCAGAACTTTCAGACGACACCACGAATTCAAAATACTGCTGAATCACAAATACTAGACTGACTGTCTGAGAATTCTGCAATGACGCCTCTAACATGATAGGGAACAATGCTGGTGCCGCTGATCTATACGAAATTTAATACTATCAAAGAGCATGTATTGTAGTATATTCCTATAAATTCGTAATAACTCTGAATAGACTGAGCAAAAATATAGTCGCTTGAAAAAATTTACCAGTTTTTCCTGAGCCACCCAGTATCTAATATGAATATTAAAAGGCACCGGTATTCGTCGATGTATAGTACAACATTACTTACGTGTCATCAAAATCGAAGGGTAAGCGTAAATAGGATGGAGATGTATCATTCAAAAAATCGAAATAACTGTTTATATCGTTATTGCAATTTGGTGTACTAAATTCTTGAAACCAAGCCATATAGAATGGCTCACTGTATTCCGTTCGGTTCTTCCACCATAGTGTAGATATTAATTCCATCTGGTATTGAAATAGCTCGGATAACAATATGTCCAGCTGTTCACTTCCAGGGGCATTATTGTAACCGCCATATTCTGAGAGCTTTTCCATATAACTTGTCGCTGTACTCTCAAATCGTGGTGGTAACCGAGGGAAAATATTCCTGTGATCAAGAGGGTATATTACCAAGCTGACTTCTGGTTCCAGTTCTTCACAATTGTCAGGACAGTCGTAATCAGAAGCTGAAACGCCGCGCTGCTTGCTAACATGCAACAGAACAGCTTGGGATCAAAAACCAGAAGCATTTTAAATGAAGTCGTTGGGAAGTTGAATGAGAAAATTTCAACTAGGTAACTTCCCAAATAAAAGAATAACTTCTTAAGTGTTCTGTTCAAGCTTAAAATTTTACACCTCAATGCCCCTGACTTGGTAGTAATATGCTGGGAAACAGCAAGTGATTTGCTCAGACAATAATAAACTGCAGTTTTAAAAATATTCAAAGCTAACTTAGCCATGTGAATTATTGTATGGTATTTCAAGAAACTAGCAATCATATTACAAAATACTAACTGAAAGCAGGAATATACAGACAGTAACTGGAAATTGCCGTAAATTTTGATAATTTTACACTTGATAAGCAATAAATTTTTGTTATGATCCGAATGTCTTCATCAATGAAGTTCGGATAGTCAGTTATTGAACCAAATTTTGCCGAACTCATCCTAGTGATTCATTAGTCGAACACAGTCAATTATGTTTACAAGGTCAGTTTTTATAACGCAACTGTTCTTATAACGTTGATCTTTGACCGGTCCTTTGACCGACGTTATAAAAGCAGCTGATTGTACTTGCAAAAAACTTGCCTAATGCGTTTGGGGCGCAAAAGAACGTATCAAACATTGAGCAAAACTTCAGCGACGACTCATACGAAGCATTTGCTTGCATCATGGCAATATCATGGCCCGCATCTTGGAAGTAATTTGGCGCACGATCGTATAAGCAGTTGCACTCCTTTTCGACTGGCTCGGTACTTTTTTCCCATATGCATTTATCTTTTGAATATGACTTGAAATGTCGTAAATAAGTAGTTCCGCAGTTTTTCGCAGCTCTGATATTCTGAAGAGTGTCATGATATAGATTTGAACTTTTCAGCTATTGCTTTAAGGGGACATCCGCGATTTCACTCGAATATCTGATGAAAGAATGAGCAGTAGTAATTTCAAAGGTACTAAAAGAAATTATCCTGAACATACTTAATCGTTTGTAAATAGTTCATGCTTACTAAATGCTCATTGTGCAGTGTTATGTTTGCATAATATGGGCGGGGCGAACACGACGTCCTTCATCATTTTAAAGCTATTTTTTGCAATTTTGTCAAGCAGTTTTTTAAAACTGAATTAAAAAAGCATATTAAATATGTCAGAAAATTAAGTCAGAAAAGTCATCAATAAATAATATTCCATTTGCGTGACAATACCTGTCTCATTTGTTCGATCATCAAGCTGGATTTGAGACCCGGTTCAATCGGTGTCCCTCCGTTTTTTGTCGCAAACTCCGTTTCATTTTGCGAATAGAAAAATATCTAAAGGTAGATATTAGATATGATTTGTGTAATTACTTTTCTTACATCATCTTGCACCGTAATTGATAAACTGAGCATTCATTTCTGTCAATCTTAAAATTAAATCGTTACCATTGTATCAATTCTTGCCCCCTTTGCATTCAATTCGTATGTTAGTTTGACGAAATCGAATGTAAGAGTTACGTTATGCGATGCAAGACAGTTTAGCAAAAATATACGGCAACAACGTGAGTATCAACTGATAGTCTTAGAAACTGAATCTTAGGTTCTGCCTCGCTGAGTTCTCTTAAAGAATCAATTCTCATAGAAAAAATGTAGCTCGTTTCCCAGGTAATTTTTTGAGATAGCCTTCATTAACCGTTTGATTGAAATTTATTCCTATTGTCTGCATACATTACTCTCATGCTAGAAGATGATTTGCAGTGGGTTAAAAAAGTTTCTAGTTCTTTAATATTTAACTCTGTTATTGTCCAACTTCAGCACGAAAATTTATATTGCCACCTTTGTTATTCCACCTGGAAATTCAGCTGTCAGAGTGTCGATCAGAACGTCGACGTACGCACTACTTTCTGAAATCAACTGCTTAAACGTCGTGAATTTTCCTTCTATGATTACCTGGAGATGATAAAGATAAATTCGTTCCTTCCAATGCTGCAATTCGAAAGCATTGTCCGAATGGCGTCCAAACCGATGTAACATTGCATTCTTGAGTCGAAGCAGAAGATTCGCCGTTAAACCATTTGCAGCTAAAATTCTTACGATATACAATCTCTCATACTTACTAAGTCGCGTTCATTGAAATTCAATGAACAATTCACTGTGTCTTCTTCAAAAAATTTATTCATTGTTTTTTAAAGAACTAGATTTAGAGAGTACCCAAATCAAGCACACTAAGCGTGGTGCAATGCATATTAACGGCAAACAAGCTTTTCGCTATTTTACAAGGAAATTATCGCAGTTCAAGAGCTTGCAGTCCGTTTTTAGCACCTGGTAAAAGCTCTGCTCTATTTGCTGCAACCTCTTCGACTCGTTTTGACCATGCTCAATATGAACAACATTTTTCTATGGCTTCTTTTGAGGCGTCAGCATTTTTCACAATCATTAGTTGGAAAAAGATTGCCGTCTTTTAGTACTTTGTAAACCATTGCGTTAAATGGCAATTTCAGTAAAATGAGTTGGATAACTGTGCAGTTTACCCGCCTTTGTCATAACTGATTGGCCACAGTACTGCACAAAATAGCAATTGCAACAGTTATACTTAGTCACTTTAGTGCAATATCCACCCATAAAAGAGTAACACTTTGAACAAAATAGACGCATGGGTACCCTTAAAAGTTATACAAGCAGCGAGTTTGATACGGAATCGAAGAAAAATACGTACTCTAACACGATGTCGATAAGATTTGGTCGTGCGAGGTTGATAAGTCGCGTATACCTTGCAAATCGTGTAAGATCTCTGATTACGGTATTAGGCTTAGTTGTTGAATAAATACGACATGCCATAATATAGCGAATTGCGAGATTCCAGTCAGGAGACCAAAACTCCACCATGTTACTGATAAGCTCCCATTTGGCACACTCGTCGTACAATCCATTCAACGCGCGATATTTTGCGTATCCGTTTGAATCAGTTATATCGATAATGCTATCGGCTTTTAGCGGTATCAATCCTTTTGAAATTGGCTCTTTTGTCTGAAAATAGCACAGCTTTCAGTAAATTACGCTTAAATATCTAAAAATTGCATTCCAAATAGCTGTGAATTTTCTTGCAGAATATTTGGAAATTACCAGAATTTTGTAAAGCCTGTTCAGTGCCTTAGTGCATGAATATAGTTTGCACGAGTTATTAAATTAAAATATAATAAATCAATATTGCAGTGTTATAATTTAAAAGCTGGCTTAGATTTATTGAACCGCTACGATGAGGAAATTTAGGACCCAATAGAGCCTGAATAAGTCAGGTTTCAATCTGGGGCCTATTTCATAAAACTGTTGCAATTGCAACTGCAATTCCGCAACTGCAACAGTTGCAAATGCAATTCTGCAATTTTCTGTTTCATAAAGCTTTTCGCAACTCTGCAACTGCACTTCCGCAATCCCGCAATTCTGCGACAATCTTAAAAGCTCATTTAAATTTGAAGTGTGGTTCTCAAGCCGGACAGCATGATACCGTAGTATTGTTTGCTTAGCGGTATTCTTTTGAATTCAAGATTCAGACTCACCACTGTCACGATATGCCATTAAATGGTTACAAATAAGAAAAAATTCACAAATTTCACATTATTTCACCCATCGCTATGCTGTCTTGCTATGCTAGTCTCAGTACTCCGCTGTATTCTTCATTCATTTCACATTAATTTTGTCTTTTCGAGAGAATTGCGGAATTGCAACTTTTTTTCGCACCACGATTTGTGATGCGAGATTTTTTTCGCAACTGTTGCAGAATTGCGGATTAGTGCCACTTTTTTGAAATTATAATCCCGCAATTTTGCGATTCTGCAACTGCAACTGTTGCAAACGCAACTCGGCAATTCTGCAATGCAACAGTTTTATGAAACAGAAAGTTGCAGAATTGCGTGATGATGATGCGAATTGCGGCGCAATTCTGCAATTCTGCAATTGCAAAAGTTTTATGAAATAGGCCCCTGGATGTAAGTGCCACATAAAAGTTTTCTGTAGAACTAAATAAGCCTACCGAAAGCCGAGAAGCTAAAACAGGAAAGCGGTCCTGCAAAGATATCGACATATTGTCCAATCGATCGAGAACTTTCGACAACTCGTCATCAGGTCCGTTGTTCAGATCTTCATAAATGCTTCTCAGCTCTTGAAGCAATGTGTCTATATCTGAGTTTGTGAAGCTGATGTTCGCTCGTCGAAAGTACGAAATGAACGTATCGCGATGTTGCTCGAAGTGCAAAAGATCCGAGCTCACCGGTTCACTGATAAGTTCCACTGACTCTTCTTCATATGCTCTGGATAGCGCCAAACTAGCCCTAAATTTTTCGCATTAAATATAATATTGTATGAGCTGATTTTAGGCAAAGGTGAGTATCGAGTAGTACGCTTATTGTGCTGGATGAACTAAAAGACCTTTCGAAATTTGATTTGATTTTAATTGAAGCTCTGATTCCTTTATTGCATTTATGTTATTATCTTCAATTTGAAAAATGATGGACAGACTGATCTGGCTGATTACTATTGAGCACTTCTAAAATGCTATAGTATCTGAAGAGAAAATAACATGTGATTTTACTTATTCGTAGCTGAGATATGTAAAAAGGAAGAAATAAACAGTTTTTACACTCCACCCAATCTGCATCGTTTTACCCTCATCAGGTGCAATATAAAAATATCTCTAAATAGATGAATCCTTACAATATTTCAGCTCAGGAGCCAAAGGAAACAACTGTGAAAATGATAACTTTGCTATTAGTTATCAAATGATGCTTGTTGAGCTGCGCTTTGCAATTAGTTAGGAATATAAAAGCAATAGAACCGTTAATATATTTATATAATATTTCAGGGTTAAGGCACATGTCAGGCGTGTTCCGGACTCGACCGCGACCAACTAATATTTTTGATACTTGATTGCTTGAGGCAGATGCGAGCATCTGAGTGATGAGGTGCGCACCACCCAGAGAAATTAATCACTTAATAAATTTTCGACGTGCATTTGGGAAGTAGCGCTCGCCCGTGCACCTGGCATAATCTTCAAGCCTCAACTGAACTTTTTTTCAAAAATGCGTGTCCTTGTACCAACCGTACGAGAGGCAGCTTGCTGAGCTTAGATCTCAGCGGCTTCGCTCTTGCGAATTAGGGTCCAGGTGCTCACCTAAGCTCCAAAATATGTAAACTGCAGGCTTTGGACGTTTAAGTGATAATTTATAATCCTCTTTTCTCTTACTGTCAGTTCCCCAAAACTGCATTTAAACGACATCCCAGAATTCTGTGTATTACCGAAACTGCCCAGGTGGACAAATGACCATAGCGGGCATGACGCTGCTGTCTTGATTGCTCTCTGTTACCGTTACGGTGATTGGTTCCGTGCAATAGTAGGCAGAGCGTTCGTATATCTGATACACAGTGAGTCCAGCCATGATTATGATCAATATCCATGTCACTATTCTGAAATTTTTCATAAAGAATAGTTGCTACGCGTTATTGCAAAGAATTAAATATTACCAGAAAGCGCCAATACTTCTTTCAGCTAGGGAACTCAACGGCTCATGGAAAGGAAGGCGGGAAACAATCGGAGGTCGGCGAGGAAGTCTACTCCTCCCCCCTACGCCATACATGAACACTGATTTTGATTATTGAAATAAGTTTTAATTTAGCATATTCATGAAGTTTTTAGCCACAGATGTAGCGTTTCAAGCTTCGGGGAAACTACGAAGATATGCCAAAATTAATTTGATGATTATTTGACATGCAGCCAGGATAGATGCTAATGACTATCAATTTAAAAAGAACTCTAGTTTTACCTGACTTTTCTGTTGTGCTTTGATGTCAAATACTTGGCAGTTGGAATGGAAACATTTTCGCAAAAGCGATTGAAGACACTGTCATTTTGTTCATCATTCGCCATCCTGGTTACAAAGCTAGACAAACCAGTGAGTACGATTCAGTGAAATGCTCTTGTTTTGTGTGTAATACTCTTAATGAATTTCGTTATTGATGGATTAGTTTTGCGGTCGTCAGGCATCTTTTGATTCATGGAGCTGCTGAAGCAGTGGTGATTAAAGAAATTTAATGGATAAATGACATGGGAGTCGTGGTTATAGGTTGCCATTGGAGAGCGTAAACAGCTGAATTCAAATTTCAGCCTGTTCCATTTGATTAATGACAAGCGATCCCGTTGGTTGCTGCTACGTGGTAACGTAGAGGATTGATGATGATGTAAATCAGCACAGATGGATCAAATTCGATTTTCTGTATCTCGCTCTAGCAGGAAGTTGATGGACATTGATTTCAGAAACTCAGTTGAACTCAGTACTGGGAGGCTCGTGATGCGTCTGTGATGGGGCCATTTTGGAAGGATTAAAAAGATATACTCAAAGCTTATAGTATGTAGGTCTTAAAATGCCAGCCATGAAAGAATTTAGTGCATTAAATGACAATTTATGCTTGAAGCGACCGCTGCTCATCCGCGCTAAACCACAATCTCACATATGATTATGTCGTGAAACTAATAAAGTAGTTAAAAATCAGTTCTTCAATTCACATTTTTCGACAGTTTTATGAAGAAAGGTCCTGGATCGAATGGTACATGTGGAGAGTCGACGGACGCAAAGCAAACAACGAAGCAAGCAAAGGCATAGATAAAGTCGAACGGTCAAAGGCTGGAGTGAATGTCTTGACGATGGGTGCTGCTTCAAGTTTGAAAAGTTTGCCAGATCAAGTGCTGGATATCTATTGTCTGTCAAATATATACAGTCAACTGTGTTTATAACGTCTGTCAAGGGACCGGCCAAGGACCGACGTTATAAAGACAGCGACGATATAGAGCCAAGCGTTATAATCGCAGTTGACTGTATTCAAATGAGGCAGAAGTTTACTTCAATGCAAGTAAAAGAATTAACAGAAACTTCATTAGAAATGAAACGTTCAGCTGAGTAATGTAGAAAGACACACTATTTATTCTGTTTTAGTAATTCTATGAGAAATGTGTAATCAGTGTTGCGCGCCTTGAGCGAGTCAGCCGACCACTACTAGCGAAGAGTGTACACCACCGCGCTGACCCGTTTATGGTGCGTCGCTGCGCTTCTGTCACCGTGAGAACTTCTCTACTTCGTCGGTTATTACCCAACGTATTGAGGTACTTTCATGTGCTGCCCAACCCTCTAGTTGCGGCGAACGCCTCTAATTTTGGTAAGCTCTGTTGTCAGAGCAATTAGCGTACGTATCATCCAATATACAGAACTATTGTCATGTCGAAGTTATCTGCTATGATTCCGCTAGATACCGTTTTCTTTCGCAGTCAAAGTCAACAGTGGAGCTACTAAGTCAGATATTAGGGGGATAAACCAGTATGCAACTGACCCGTTATTTTTACGGCCATATGCGTTTTATTGGGCAAGCTTGTGACGCTGTCGTCGGTTATTACCCAATTAATTGAGGTATCAAAAGAGTTTGCCCTATGCATTCGCTGAGGCGAACACTATAAATTTTGTAGAGCTCTGTTATCAGAGCTGTTAGATCAACTGCCTAGCTTGGAAATAAGTCAGATGCTTGGATAGAGTCGTTACCAAATGCAGACGAGAGATAAGAACAGAAAAGCGGGCCTGACCCGTTGATGAAGCGTCGTTGCACGCCTATGAACTTGTAGATATACTCTTCTTGTCGGTTATTACCCATCCAATTGAGGTAGTTGTTGAATTTGCCCTACTAAATTGATGAGGTGAATCTAGTGAATTTAGGAAAGCTCTCTAGGAGAGCAAAAATGTTCAGTAAGATACGTGCGGGCCGTACCATAAAATCTTCTTCGAACTCAGCGTAAGAAGTTTATTCAGAAATATCTTCTCTCTTGTTGTAAGCATTTCTGCTCGCACATCAATAGATGAACGCAATAGTAATCTCTTGCAGTAGTAAAATGATATAGCGATCAAATGAAACATTCCCGTTTCTACTAGAATAGTTTATAGAGATGCAAAATTGTGAAGAGCAGAGATGCTCATTTGAATGCACATTGATCGCCAAGCGCCGTACCCAACGCTAGATAACACATGAAGCAATAGCCAGTGTATATAGTACTGTCACTAGTACCTCACAATTCCAATGATGACGACGAAGATTGGTCAGTCTACTATGATAACTAAATAACTAAAATGTCGTCAACAACCTCCGCTTTGCCTTATGCACCTTCTACAGTCTCAACATTCTTTCATGAGCACTAAGTTATTTAATCGTTAGCAACCATTTTAGATGCTTTAAAAATGATAAATAAAGTGAAATGTACAATGGAATAAATGTTCTCTTAGTGTAATTTATTAAATATTTTTTCTAGTCTTCCTCAACTTCTCCCGCTACAGCAAATATCTCATATGTATGAAACTGAACAAATGCATTTACCTGCAACGAGCGCGATACATTGTTGTAATTGGGTAATTTATAAGCACAAAGATACGTAATTCAATGTAAAGGGGTATATTTAGGGAATAAACCGAATAAATTTGATAATTTCGACGAGTGAAATACAGAGAAAAGTCAACAGCTGATATCAGCACTATTCGTTCGAGCAGAATCAATTCAAACTTCTCGCCATATTGCGTTGACTTGGTGCGTCTGGCGTAAAGTACGGTATTTCCTCGGTGATAAGAAGCGAAACACGCCGCAGTGCGACGCACCATTGTGGCACGCCCTGCGAGGTGAACCAGTGGGCAAAAACCAATTTTTGCACCAGTAAGCCTCCTCCTTTGCTCAAAGAAAGCCCTTGAAGAGGAGGTATATTGAGAAAGAAAAGCAGCAAAAATGGGTTACGGAGGCAGCCCCATCCTTAAGACTCTGTATTTCGTATGGGTGATTATTATCGCCGTCTTTATTGGGACAGGTAAGATATTTTGCGTTGTTTGTGTGTGAATTGTTTGACGGGATGGTGATTTAAGCCTTATTCTACATGCTGACGGGCCAGGGTCATCGATTCGACATCGCCTGGTTCCTCACGGAAACATCGCCGCACATGTGGGGCGGTTTGGGCGTCGGCTTCTCCCTGTCGCTTTCAGTCATTGGCGCTGGATGGTCAGTCAATCATTGATCTTTGGTCCTTTTTCCTTTTCTCAGTTGCTATTTCGCTCATTTCGGTCTTCTGTTCTTCTAAATTACTCAAATCTGCTGTTAGTTTTGTCTTTGGAAACCCACTTATGAAGCTAGATGGTTTAGAGGCATTATTTCGGCAGTTTTTGCAGTTGGCTATGTATGCGGAAACTCGCATCATATTTACGTGAAATTTCACTGTGAAATCGCTTTTCAAAAGAGTTCAAAGCTCCTTAATAGTAATTTGACTGCTAAACTCTCTTCTGAATGTCTCCCTTTATCAATGCAATGCTGAAATTGCCGCAGTGTGAGAGTAATACAGCTACTCGATCAAAACAATGCCATTGTTGCAGGGGTATTTTCACGACTGGCTCTTCAATCCTGGGCGGTGGTGTGAAGGCGCCGCGCATCCGAACGAAGAATTTGGTTTCCATCATCTTCTGCGAGGCCGTTGCCATCTTTGGCATCATTATGGCCTTCGTCTTCGTCGGCAAGCTTCAGGTCTGTAATGATTCATCGCTAATGCACTGTTTATCATCGAAATTCGTCACTTTCGCATTCCATTTTGTCAAATTTGCATTCCAAACGAATGCGGCGACGACAAAATGGCGTGTAAATGTGACAAATCATGAGACAGGTCCTGTAACTTGCTTTATTCCTGCTTTCCCACCGTTCCCTCGTAACTCCAGGCTTGTTTTAGTAATATTCCTTTGCCGCTGCTTACATACGTTTTTCACTTTGTACTAGTTCACTTTTCGTGCCGTTTCACAATAAAACTATCTCTTTTTTTTAAAAGAAGTCTGAATTTTGTCCCAGTAAACTTCGCGTGTAAATTAGCTTGCTTAAGGATTTGTTTCTGGTAATCTCATTTATAGAGAAGAATTCTATTTTCTTTATGCAATTTGGGACAATAATCGGCTTGGCGGATGTGCGCGTATTTTCCTCAAAAAATTTTTGCGCAAATAATCAACTCAACTTTGTCAATCTTTGATACTCAGCGAAACACTTTTTTGTCGTTACAATTAATACGATTTAATTTAATCAAGTGAACGAGCGATTTGATTACGTATTATCTGTTTCATAGCGCGATACATTTTTCAGCCGTTCGACCGAAACCCAGGGATGTCTTCTGAGGTCTTGGCACGAAATCTTGCCGCTGGCTACATGATCTTCGGTGGAGGATTGACCGTTGGATTCTGCAACCTCGTCTGTGGTCTTGCTGTCGGTATGTTCAGTAATATTCAGTACATTAATGTTTTATTCCGTTTCTTGATTTATCGTAATCATAACTCTTATCTGTCGTCTCGGTAGAATGATATTTTCTTCTTATTCTGCGCTGAATTTATACTTCTGCTACTCGAGTGGACGGTATTTGATGTACTCGAGAAATTATCTGGTTTTAAAACGCAAGAATTTAGGATGCACTCTTGGCAGGTGTATGGCAGATCCCGCCCGCATGTATCGAAATTACATAGCAACCGCTGACAAGCGAGTTGTTAAGAAAACAGTCAAATGAATGTATGGCCTATCAAAATTTTACGTGCTTGTCTTACTGATCATCTGTTTATTGGTTCAATAAAACGTAATAGAGTAATATTCTTTGAATATAATGAGATGGAACGTATTGGTTTCTCTGCAGGAATTGTTGGTAGTGGTGCCGCCCTGGCCGACGCCCAAAATCCGTCGCTGTTCGTCAAAATTTTGATCATCGAGATTTTCGCCTCCGCCATCGGTCTCTTCGGAATGATTATTGGCATTGTCCAAGTAAGCTTTCTCTTTCATATCTGTGGCGAAGATGATTGACTATTTTTGTATTGTGAAATGTGCTGATCGAAAATAATCCTCGTTCGCTTGGTTTTGGTCAAATATATGATGAGAAATTATTTCTTTTTCGGTGGTTATCAAACTTTTTCATCATAATTTTTTATTGGCCAGTATGGGGACGGTGATATAGCGCCACCATAAAAGACTTCTTTATTCATTTAGTACAGCATTCCCACGCAAGAAACACATTGAACTTTCTCTATATCGATTACTTTAGTTAAGTCGTACTTTAGAGAAATTCTTTGTCATTGCGCTAAGTACGACTTTTGCCAATGTACCCGATATGAAACTGACATATTAGCAGTGTCGATGAGATGGGCGCTGAGCCTATATTGCTCTCCTTGCCGCCTTCCTATTATTTTAATACTAGCGTGGAAACATAATGAAAGGCGATAAAGCTGTCAGTTGAAGAGCGTATTTAATGTTTAAAAAAACCCATAAAATTCAAATGTCCCCTCTCAAAATGACGCTCTAATTTGCAGACGAACAAAGCGACTATGGGCAACGCGTAAGGAAATCTAGAGAGAGTTCGTCGATATTGGTCTTCGACTTAATGCCAGGCTGCTGCTCCACCCGTTGACATCAGTCACATTCCCACTTTGTCTTCTTCTATGCTTATCAACGTCGGCTTCGATATCGTCGCCTGACGCGCCGCTTCAAAGTTTGTTTATCGCGTCGGCCGCCACCGTTTCTATCTCTCTCTTCGCTCTCCGCGCGTACTTCTTGCTGTACGTCTTGTGCTCTAGTCGATATATGTCCTCTCTCTCCCTTGTATCATTCGCACGTCCAACCGTGAGAGTGACGTCATACGTAATAGAGCTAACTTAGAGAACGCGGTTGATCGATGACGGTACAGTTTGGCTCGCTGGTGTGTATGTACAGGGTGTCACGTTATAGCGTGCCCCCTTCCCTAAAGTGTACTTTAAGGTATCATGCGCATATTTTCTGGGTAGCATTCGAAAGAGTATAGAATTCTATAGGATTGGGCCAAGAAATCATTGTCATTATGCCAAAGGCGGGAGACATTAATGATGTAATTTTGACTTCAAATCAGATCAATAACCTCATTAAGGCCTCCCATCTTTGCATTAAAACTCGATTCCCTAAAACCTGACCACAATTATTTTATGCTCTTTCGAATGATACTTGGAACATATGCGCACGATGCCTAGAAGTACCTTCTAGGGGGACATGTTATCATGCTACACCCTGTAATCAAAGTTCACTGGATGAATCACTGGCTTAGATGCTGATTAGATATTCAAATTACAGACACACTTAGGCGACTACGTAAGGTGACGGTAAGGGTGTGTTTGCTATAGATATTTGTGGTTGCCGCTGTGTAGATCGATTTTGCAAAGCAATTAATAAAAATAAAGAGTTTTTCACACCGCCGTTCGTTTC
>NIUQ01002033.1:0-25121 GCA_002796945.1 Plectus sambesii
TACCTAATAAGCCACCAATCAATCCCAGGGTGGGTGCTATTGTAATAACCCTCTCACTTTGATCGCGCGCTTCCTGTCAAGTGGTGAATCACAAGTTGCTTCCTGCTACTCTTCTGGAGTGGTCGCTCATTCTCCTTAGAATACCAACTCTGTGTTCCAACCCTCCTCCCTCATTATTTATACTGTTCACTTGACCATTAGTAAACGCAAAAAAACTCCTCTCGCTTGTTTCCCCCACACGGCCAATTCGCAATAGAAAATCGCGCAGCCATATACAGAATGGGGCAAAAGTTCCCGCGATTTTTAATGTTTTATTAAAATTTCAAGTCTTCTAATAGCTATAGCAACGTTCTCTCATAATACCAATAATCAGAATCTTTTGATAACTTTTGCTCGAAGTGGCCACGCTCAGCATCGATGCACAGTGAAAATTGTGCAAAATGTTCTTTCAGAAATAACTTTTCTTTGAAAAAACCGCGGGAACTTTCGCCCCACCCTGTAGAACATATCCGCACACTTACCTCAGGGTAGATGCCGACGAGCGCCTCCGATCGATTGTAGAACTCCTCCTTTAGCGAGATGACAATCACCTGCATGTTCGACTCGGACTGTTCGCGGATAAATGCCGCCACCTGCAAACGTCAATCAAAAGGCTGATTAGTTGGCATGCGAGTTGCGAATATATCGAGTTCATACATAAATAATGGCTTTTTTATTTGGAAAAAATGATAATACGAAAGCTGTGGAGCTTCTGATCAATAACATATCTTTATTGCGGAAAGTGCAACAAACTACTGATAAACTGTAATACCATCTTGCCGAGAGCTTTCCCTGAGCCAAAAGAGAAGACGCGCACCAACGCCTCAAAAGCTTACCTTGCTGATATTGGTGTTGTCGAGAGCGGCGTCGATCTCGTCGAGGACGAAGAAGGGGGACGGATTGCGCGAATGGATGGCGAAGAGCAGCGCCAGCGCCGCGACCGTCTTCTCACCGCCGCTCAGATTGTCCATCGGCCTGCAAGACAAAAACTTCTTACTTATACTCACAACTTAGTCAGCAAGGAAGCGCTAAAGGGATTATGGTATCATACAGTGGGATCGCACATTTTTAGTTGTGGGGCATACATTGAATGTCAAAGGACCAGAAATAGGGTTGTTCAGAGTCCCATCACGCATAGATTCCGCTGCGGAACCCACCTTTAATGTCAAGATACACGTAAATACGGTAGTTCAGAGTCGGATAGCAAACATTTCGTTACGGGATCCATCTTGAATATCAAGGCAACGGAACGTGTAGGACACAACTATAATTACCGCTCGAATCTAATCGCTAGGAACGAAAACTTTCCCATATTCTCTCTGATGAAAAGGTTTAGAGCGTATGGGAAGAGCAAAGAGAAAGTAGTTGAGACTTACCGGAATCGTTTGCCGGGTGCGACGCAGTTGTAGGAGACGCCCTCCAAATACGGTTCTTCCATGTTCTCAGGACCCAAGAATGCTTGCGCGCTTTCGTTGCGAGATAGTTGCTGTAAAGATGAACGTTCTTCGAACAGATACCAATTTCATAAAGCTATTAAAAATGTAAAATTGTAGAAGTAACTTAAATTTCTGCATTAGCATCACACGCATGAACAAATGAGTGATAAAAATGCAAAAAATATAACTACATTTCAACGTAAATTTCATAAAACTGGTCCCAGAGGTAAGAATTAACAAACATGCCTTGTAGATTTCGTCGATTTTCATGGATACTGGCTCGAAGCATTCTTGGAACTTCCGGTACCGCTCAGTCTTGGCGCGCTCAAAGTTTTGTCGAGCGCGACGCGCCTTTTTACGCGCCAATTCAAACTCCTCCGTCGTTTCTGCTTCGCGTTCCTTCACTATTTCCATCCTGCAAATGAACACATCAGTTCAATCTGCACAAGAGAAACAGAATATAACATTTGCTCAAGAAAACGACAAAAGAGCACAAAACCAAACTAGGAAACCGTACCGCTCATTAGCTTTCATGTTGGGAGCATTGACCCTCGAGATGGCATTGATCGCCTCTTGCACCTCTTTATTAATTTTTTCAACGGTCTTTTTGATATCCTCGTCATCTTCTATCTAAAACATAAAACGGCGTAATAAGAGCAGTGAAGGCGAACAATTGTCGCACACACCTCTTTGAGATCCTCGTTAAGCTTCGAGTAGTTGATGACGATACGGGCTTCGCGGTCAAACTGCTCCTGACTGAGCATGCTCGATGATTGCCGACCGACCGCCGGAGTTGACGCTGAACAAATTAAAAATAATAAATAATTGATAGATATTTTAAAAAATGATGCTATTATACTTAGAAATTGACGATAATTTAACTTTGAATCATATTTTGTATCGCCACGGAGAGGGTTGAACTGCGCATTCATGTGCATCAAATGCTTTATTGATATCGCGAGACTTCCTTAGCAAACTGATTACATTAGTAACTTACAGTCCTGACTGTCGTCTTCGTCCGCCTCTACTTCGGCCAGCGAGCCCTTCGTCAACGGCAGGGAGATGTTGCTCAGCTGAAAAATACTCGCATAAGTCACGAGAATACGCTTACAGTATATCCCCACCGTGGTCAACACAGTTGAAATATTAATATTCGAAAACATGACCGCGCAGCCAGTTGGGTTAAGAATATCCCAATAATATTGTCCAGTTCGATTCATGAATAAGAAATAGAGCACCCAACGCGCCGCGCGCAAAACGAAAGTCAATATTCCATGCCTTTTCCGCGTATATTTATCTCCATCACTTATTTACAAGTTTTTGCTTGCTATTCTATCCGGCGACGCCGAGAACATTAAACATTAACAAAAAGAGACAATTTGAGTCTCCTGACGTAGTTCACTGAAAGAGTCGCGTGTTGAGGCATTAAATCGGGATTCCAGTCAATTACCAGTGTCTCAAATGATAATAGGGCGACAATTATGGAAATAGAGTTGAGACTCAATTCCCCAATTTATTACAGTATTACATAATAAGCCCGCAGGAAAACATAAGAATGGACGAAATATGTGTTCAGCGATCAAGAAGCCGTACCTTGCAGGCTTGAAGGAGCGAATGTCGGTCGTGCTTGCGCTGCTGGAGGGCGTTCTCAAGGACGAGAATCTGCTTCTCAGTCTGATTGAGTTCGCGGGCGGCGACCGACTGGGCCTTCTTGGCGTCGGCGACTTCGTTGTCGCGGTCCTGCGACTCGCCTCTCTTCGCCACCGCCGCCATCTTCAGCTCCTCCAACTGCTTCTCCAGTTCTTGCAACTTCTATAATAGTATTGCAATGACAAATGACATAATGGCTATAATAGTATTTATGATTAATGATAATAATACTATTGAAATAATTAAATGATATAATGGTAACAGCTTCAGGACAGTACTAGAACAGAATAATTGTTTTCAAAAAGAAAATGGATATTAACATATTTCCAATCATCAATTACCGACCTTTGCTTCCTCACGTTCTTTTTTTCGAAGCGATTCCAGTTCCTTCTCTAATTTCTTAACCTTTTCAGCCTCTTGCTTCAGCTTTGCTAAAAACGTAAAAGTTCATAATAGTCTGTTCGAAGGCACTTTGGCCATTCAACTTCGCCAGGCAAAGGCGCTCGAAGGCGCCCACAGTTGTTAATGAGAGAGTGCTTACATTGCTTATCCTCGGATTTGAGATACTCGAGTTCGTTCTTCAGTCGATCGATGTCGTTATCGAACGCCTTCAATTTGTCCTTCTTCTCCTGGTGGAAGCGCATTTCGCGTTTCTCGTAAACTCTAAAAAAAATAATTAGCTTGCACGATTTTATTTCTACTGGGCCGAAATGATTAGTTCTTAGCGAGAGCGACGATAACGGTCGCAATACACAGTCATTAGTATTCTCATCGTTGAGGGCCTCTGTCTTAAGAGTTTGGCTTAAGCTTAGGTTCAGGTATCAATCCTCGGTGACAGGGCTATTTATAAGTGTGAATAGCGAGCATTGTCGTCGATCAACAAATACTACAAACATACCGAATATCGGAAATGCCGATCTTGCGGCAGAAGTCGGCGAAAATGTGATCAGTCGCCTCGTTCTTCTTCTTTTCGAGTGCGCTGATTTTGCTTAGACGAGAGTTCATTCGCTCTTCGATTTCGTCGATTTTCGGCTGCAAATCAACGCGTATTTATCGCAAAAGTGGCGATAAAAATTCATCCTACCTGGATAGTCTCGTACTCGCTTTTCAGCACTTCGAGCTCTTGTTCGAGTCGTGTCATCGTTTCCTTCTCCTGCAAGAGGAACTACTCAATCAACAGACTCTTCCAGCCGTGACATTTTCATTTATCTTATCATCAAATAAATACGGATCAAATTAATAAGCAAGTAACGTCAGACGTTGCGAACATTATGATAGAAGCAGATATTCATAATTAATCTCTGAGAGCTCAAGCCACCAACAAAAAGATTCAAAACAAATAAATTGACCGTACCACTTTATCGCGGTCCATGTTGGTGTACTTGAGTCGCTTTTGGAGCGCCTGGAGCTGATTGCGCTTCATCTCGACATCGAGCTCCTTTTTGCGCGTCCTGTGGAGCTGCTGCGACTCGTCCATCAATGCGTTCTTGCGCTCCTTCAGCACGCGCATCTTCTTCTCGTCCCACTTGCTGGCCTTTGCTCTCAGCTCGCTAAATATTACGTAATCATAAAGAGTGTCGGTTAGTAGAAAAAGAAATGTACAGCGAAATTCTTTTATACTGATACGTGGGAGAACGATCAAAATACCGGTATAAGCGAAATATTGGTGTAAGCGAAGCCGGTACACGCTATTTTAACCGTAGCTCAACAAGAGAACCCATCGGTACTGACCTGGCTCCGCCGGAGATGACGCCACTCTGCTGGAACAAGGTGCCATCAAGCGACACAGCCTGCAATATAACACATAACATCATGATCAACCACCTCACAAAAAACCAAACCAACCTTGTGACGATCGGCGCCACCAAAGGCGAGTTGACGGGCGTCTTCGGCGGTCTCGCACACGAGCGCATTGCCGCAAGCGAACTGCAGCGCCTTCCTCACCGACGGCAGGTTGCACTGAATCACGTCGAAGACCAACTTCACGCCTCGAGGGTCCGACAACTCTCTGAAATCCACGCCGATTATTCGCGAAAAAACAATGTGCAACATTTGTCTCGTGAGTTACATTAGCACTCGTTATTTCTTCGTCAGTAAGAGCAACAGTAATCTTTTGTCTCGCAACGATAAGTTTCAAGCGAAAAACTCGGCTGTTCGCTAGGCTACATAATCCTTCCCGCCCTGTTCTCCTGACATTCAAATAGGTCTCATGATAAAATGCGTGCAATCTGCTCATTTCAACAGTTCCTCTTTTCACACTTCCCTCATTAACGAAGAAACACTCCGAGCACAAATGTATATAAAAAAAATACAAAAAACAGACCGAAGTTTCTCGTTGATGGGATGGACGTCGAGATAGGATATGGGGAGGAAGGTCTCGATTTCGGCGCGCTGCTCCTTCATGTAGGTGATGCAGTCGCGCGCCGTCTGTTCGGTGTCGCAGATGATCGACATCATGTGCTTTCCCAGCACCTTTGTCACCGCCAACTGGAACCGCTTGTGTGACGGCTGACATACGTCCACCAGCCGGCCGTACTGAAAATCCAAACGATTCATTCGTCAAAATTTATAATTTTTTTATATAACAACACGCAACAGCATCAACATTGCGTGTAATTTCGAAAAACGGTTCACTTTTAATTCTTTTATCACAGAAAACTGTAAGTAGCAACGGAGTGAGCGCAAGGAGGAAAATATTCGAGAATCTCTTTTACATTGATAAAACTTACGACGCGATCGGGAAAGATTCGCTTCAGATTGTCGACGAGCTCGTTGCGCTTTCGCTGGCGATCGGACTCGAGTGACTCGCCGTAAGCGTCGGCCAGCTCCTTGCTGACGTCGTTAAGCTCCAATGTCACCTGCTCCAAGCGCTCCTTCGACGATTTCACCTGAAATTTTAGTGTGAAAAAAAGTTAAAATATCCGTTTATTCAAAACATATATTAAAATTATATCTCAATAAGCAAAATTTGATCCCTAAATGACAGATTTTAACCCATGAAGCCAATATTACTCGACAAGGCAATGGAGACAATCTTCATCCACAATCAAAACAAAACCTTACCAAATTCTCAAGATGGACGAGACTTCTGGTTTCATCATCGATGACGCTATTCTGGGACTCGATGCGTTCGGCGAGAGTTTCGGCCTGGCGAGAGTGGCGCTCAATCTCGCCCTCCTTCTGGCGTACTTTTTCGGCATACTCGCGGAGGCGGCGGCGCTCAAACTCGACGCTATTGCGGTCGGTCTCCTGCTCTTGCAGCACGTCGTCCAGCTCCGTCTGTATCTTGCTGCACTTCTTTCCCGCCTCCTTCTCCAAGTCGTAGTATTCCGCTACCTAACAAAACAATTCCATCTTAGTCATTTCACACCATTTCTTCAATACTTGACTTTACTACCGACACCTAATTTTTCAGATATGCCGTTCTCCTAGCCAAATCATTGTAGAAAGGAACCATTTTAATTGAAAAAACACTCTCTTTTTGAACAGGAATGTATCCTAGTTTGAATTGGAAAGTGGGCATGGTATATGTAAAAGTGCAATTTTTTATCAGTAAGAGCATTTAACGGCGTTGTCAGTGAAAAAGACACAGACGAATGAATTTCAGGCGATCTATACTGACAATTGTAAGCCAATAGGGTACCATGAAAACTACTGTATGGACATAAAATTTCCCCCAAATAACAGCTATGACACGAACGATAACCCACACCAGACCACAAACCTGATCATCATTGAGATTCAGATCCAAGTTATGGGACTCCTGCGTTAACTTCGACTCATAGTCGGTGCGCTTCGCTTCGAGCTCTCTGCAATCGCCATGATTAATCAACAAATAATAATCAAGGATTGAGAAGGAAGTCAACGCACTCTCTTTGTTTCTCAATCTCAGCGACTTGCGATTGATTGGCGTCGGCCATTCGTTCGGCGGTCAACTGAACTTTCTTGGCAGTGTCCAGCTTTCCCTGTACGTGCGCCACTTCCTGCTTTGCCTTGACGTACACCGGCTTCTGGGCGCCAACCGCTTTTTCCTAAAACAATCGAGTCACAATTTATTTGCGTATTTGCCATAATTTGCATAAAAAAGTAGCGTCTATCTTCGAAAACTAGGGACTTCGATATCCCATTTCATTAAAAAAACCTGTGCCAGCGCAAGCATAAATCCAAAAATAGAGAAGGTAAAGCCTCACAAAAAACCGGAATTTTAAATATTGAAAATAAGCGAACAAGCGCCGACCTTTTCCTGCGCCTTCTGCTCCATCTTGTGGACATCTCGAGCTAGCTTCTTCTGCTCTCGCACTTTGTTGTTAGCGGCCTCGTCGACGTCGTTCTTCTTCGCCTGCAACCGCTCAACATCCTCTCTCTTCTGCGACAACTGTTCCTCCAGCAGCTTGACGTTGCGCTCCGTATGATACAGCTGCATCAAGTACAGCTGTCGTTGCTTGTTAGCCTGAAAAAGAGAAAATGGATCGTCAGCACTACAAGTGTTGCTGCAATTTGAACAAAGCAGTACTAATTTAATAACTTTGCAAGTATCGAAAGTGGATGTTCACTTTACAAAAGACGTGTGGTAGAAGAGTAAAGAGTGTATTAATGGAACGCAATCAACTACGAAATCGATTACATACCAAGTCATCCTTCATTTGCTGGTACTTCTGGGCTTCATCCTTCTCAAGTTTGGCCTCGCGCTTTTCTTGAGCAATGCCGCGGCGCTTGTTCATGTTGAACTGAGCGTCCTCTTCGGCCTTTTGCATCTCGTGTTTCAGCTTGTCATACTCGGCCTGCAGCTCGCAGGATCTGCAATTCGAGTGATTAAAGTCAACATCTTCTAATCAGAAACGAAAAACCGAATCATGCACTGTTGTTGGCTAAGATCAGCTCGCTTTTCGGTGCGGAAACACCGTTTTTCAGCAAGAAAGATTATCATCTCTTGGTTTTAACGTACGTAAATATATAGGAAGACGAACTATCGACGACTTTCGAAGACCTTATTTAATCTAAGATTTCTTGGTAGAAATCAAAAACAATTTTGACTCAAATTAATATGATTGCAATCATCTTATCCTAGGCAACCAAAAACAATTCACGGTAAACTTTCCAGGGTTGTGCCTGATCATAGTTTCTTTTTAAAGAAGATATGGAACTGATGAAAGTACCGAGAGATTTCTTCAAACAGCTGAGTGCGTTCCTTGGGGTTGCGCATGGCGACCTGCTCAACAGCGCCTTGGTAGACGAGGAAATTCTTTGCCTTGATGAAGATTTTGATCGATTCCAGCTCGTGCGTGTAAACCGCTGGCGTCACCGGCTAAACAAGGCAATGCATGAACGATCTAATATTTCAGATCTTTTACGCTTGTTACTGCGGGAGAGTCGAATAGTCAGGACGATTTAAAAAAATCAACGGTTCAACAGAAATACTGCGAATTAGATTACAATATTAGCAACTATTTTTAAAATTAAAAGGTCTAAAAAAGAATATAGCGAGCAAAACAACCGAGCAAAGGATTGCACAATTAACACAATTAGATGTTGCAATGAATTACAAGAAACTCGAAATAATCAGCGGATATAATAGATATATTTAAAAATAAGAACAGACCAACCTTTCCATCAATGCGATACTCTGAACCGGCGCCAGACACCGTCCGGGTAAAAGCCGTCTCCTTTTTGTTGTCATGCTGGTAGTACAACGTAACATGGCAGCGGTTACTCACAGGTTTCCCGATCGGTGCGCCGTGAATGAGATCCTCAAATTAAATGAAAAACTGCCAACTATCCGCACAGAGTACACCAAAAGACAACGCACTGTCAGCTTTCGTACACGCAAGTTGCTCGTCTTTTCTCCCAGCACGAAGCAGATGGCGTCCATCAAGTTTGACTTGCCTAAATAACCAATTCTCCATTAGAGCAACTGACGATTGGACTCACCCGATCCATTTGGTCCAATGATTGCTGTGAAATGGTGGAATGGTCCGATCACTTGCTTGCCCTTGTACGACTTGAAGTTCTCCAACTCCAGCGTCTTCAGCAACCCCATTTTCAACTACTACGCAAGTCTCTCTTCTCGTCACGACGGCGCTCAGCAGGAATTCTCGTATTTTTCTCCCAAAGTCTCTTTTACTAGTGCCAATTAACAAAAGTATTCATGATCAAACGTAATTGCACTAAAACTTTGCAGATTTTTCGCTCGTCGATTCGAATTAGGCGCAAAAATTCGATCAAAAACGCCTCACTACGTACGCGCGCTGCAATACAGTTTCATCGCCTAAACCATTTCAAAATGTCACAATACTGTGCATCGATTACAATTATAAACGGGAAAACAGAGTGCTTTTATTCTTTTGGAGATATTTCGCCTAGGAGCAGTTAGTTTAGGCGATGACAGAGATGAATATCAACAACAAACATAGGTCTGACTAGCTTAAAGTTTTGACCTGTGAAATCAATTTAAACGTTAAGCATTGATAATAAGAAAACCAATCTTTACGATAATGGTTAATTCTGAGCTTGAAAAATTAAAGAAAGTTTCCTAATCAAACATTGCAACCGTTTTCACAAACACCTCCAGAAGATACACATGATTCTAGTCAGTACCAGATATGTGACTCACTGACTTTATAGTATGAATTTCGGAAGAATTTAGCGAACAGATTTCTTTATATAGAGCTGAATGAATGTAGTCTAATAATACAGCAGTATTATGTAGGTTTCGCTTTATGATGTGTTCTTTTCCATCATGCGTACAGTCAGCCTCAACATTCTGATAATAAAGTCTAATGCGTGTATTTTGCGATGTGCAGTGATTTGATCTGTGTGTTCCTGGCTTGTTGTTAACAGAGGTGGTCAAAGAGGGGGCAACTTTTACTTAATTGTTCTGTCTATCCATCCTGTGAGTTTGCGTATTCTCCACTCATTTCCCTGGCTGCCAAATTTTCAATCTCAATCTTCCCCCCTTCGTGCAGTTGCAAAGAAATCCACTGATCCACTAGTATTCAGCGACGAATTTTGTGACTTTCGTGGGCACATTGGGTCCTTGTTGCCTCTCCACTTTTTTGTCTAGTCATCACCATATTTTGTCATGATATCGGAAAGGCTGACTCTCCTATACCAAAGCTTGCAAACACATTTATGATTTCAGAAACACTACCCAACTTCTGCAAATTACAATGGGTAGCCAAACCAACACTCAAATCCCTAATTCTAACATTTTACAGACGACAAACAATATTTAGATCTTCATTCAAAGAACAGAACAGTAATTCAATGAGCGCTCAAAGTTAATTTTATCTACCGCCCAAACTAGCTAACAATACATTGTCCTTTCTTGGACATTTGTCTAATACTCGATTTCGCGCTTGAATTTCCTTGTTCTGCTGATTTTGTATACCATTTGAAAGCTTCTTCGTATGACTGAGGTACGCCTTTCCCATTTTCATACATGCATCCAAGGTAATACTGCGCAGCTGCATTACCTTGCTCAGCTGATTTTGTATACCATTTGAAAGCTTCTTCCTCTGATTCAGCTACGCCTTGCCCCTTATCATACATTATTCCAAGGTAAGACTGGGCTACTGCATTCCCTTGTTCTGCTGCTTGTGAGTACCATTTGAAAGCTTCTTCATCTGATCGTTGCACACCTCTTCCCTTATCATAAATTATTCCCAGGTTCAATTGCGCAGTTGCATCTCCTTGTTCTGCTGATTTTCTGTACCATTTCACAGCTTCTTTATAAGATTGCAGCACGCCTTTCCCACTTTCATACATGAATCCCAGGTTACATTGCGCGGCTGAAAATCCTTGCTCAGCTGATTTTGTGTACCATTTGATAGCTTCTTTATCTGATTGAGGCACACCTCGTCCCTTATCATACATAAATCCAAGGTTAACTTGCGCAGTTACATTTCCTTGTTCTGCTGCTTTTGTGTACCATTTGACTGCATCTTTAAATGATAAATAAACACCTCGTCCCCTATCGTACATAAATCCAAGGTTAACTTGCGCATTTGCATTTCCTTGTTCTGCTGCTTTTGTGTACCATGTGACGGCTGATTCATATGATTGAGGCACACCGTTTCCTTTTTCATAAAATAATCCAAGTTGTAACTGTGCATCTGCATTTCCTTGTTTTGCTGCTTTTGTGTGCCATTTGACGGCTTCTTCATATGATTGAGGTACACCTTTTCCATGCATATAGACAAATCCAAGAAAGCACTGCGCATCTGCATTTCCTTGTTCTGCTGATTTTGTATACCATTTGATTGCTTCTTCAGTGGACTGAGGCACTCCTTGTCCATACCTATGCATGTTTCCCAGGTAAAATTGCGCATCTGCATTTCCTTGTTCTGCTGATTTTGTGTACCATTTTATGGCTTCTTCATGTGATTGAGTTACACCTTGTCCATGATCATAAATACGTCCTAGACTATTCTGCCCCTTCGCATCACCTTGTTCTGCTGCTGTAGTGTACCACTTGATTGCGTCTTCATATGATTGAGGCAGACCTTTTCCTAGTTCATACATTAATCCTAAGTTACATTGCGCATTCGCATTTCCTTGTTCTGCTGACTTTGTGAACCATTTGATGGCCTCTTCATCTGATTGAGGTACACCTCGTCCATCAATATACATATTTCCTAAATTAGCTTGTGCATTCGCATTTTCTGACATTGCTGATAATTTGTACAATCTAAAGCCTTCTTCATATGATTGAGGCACACCTTTTCTCTTTTCAAGCATCAATCCCATGTTATAAAGTCCCAGCTCGTTGTATCGTTGTGCAGATTTTCTGTACCATTTGACAGCTTCTTTATCTGATTGAGGCACTCCTTGCCCACACTTATATATATCTCCAAGAAGCCACTGCGCATCTGGATCACCTTGTTCTGCTGACTTTGTGTACCATTTGACAGCTTCTTCATATGATTGACACACACCATCGCCGTTCTTATACATGGTTCCAAGATAATTTTGCGCATTTGCATAACCTTGTTCTGCTGATTTCATGTACCATTTGACAGCTTCTTCATATGATTTAAGCACACCATGCCCATAGTTATACATTTTTCCAATATTTATTTGCGCTTCTGCATTTCCTTGCTCTGCTGAGTTTCTGTACCATTTGATAGCTTCTTCATATGATTGAGGTACACCTTTACCTTCATCATACATTACTCCAAGACAAAATTGCGCCTCTGCATTACCTTGTTCTGCTGATTTTCTGTACCATTTGACAGCTTCTTCATATGATTGAGGTACACCTTTACCTTCATCATACATTACTCCAAGACAAAATTGCGCCTCTGCATTACCTTGTTCTGCTGATCGTCTAAACCATTTGACAGCTTCTTCATCTGATTGAGGCATTCCGTAACCTACTTGATATACACGGCCAAGAAAATTTTGCGCTCCTGCATTACCTTGTTCTGCTGATATTGTAAACCATTTGACCGCTTCTTCATCTGATTGAGTTACGCCTTGCCCCTTATTATACATGTTTCCGAGATTAAATTGCGCCTCTGCATTACCTTGTTCTGCTGATTTTGTGTACCATTTGACAGCTTCTTCATCTGATTGAGGCACACCATGCCCATCAGCATACATCACTCCCAGCCTATATTGCGCATCTGCATTGCCTTTCGCTGCTGATTTTGTAAACCACTTTACAGCTTCCTCATCTGATTGAGGTACACCTCGTCCATTCCGATACATCACTCCCAGCCTATATTGCGCATCTGCATTGCCTAGGTTTGCTGATCTTGTGTACGAATTGACGGCTTCCTTATCTGATTGAGGTACACCTAGTCCATCAATATACATATTTCCCAACTTAACAAGCGCATTCGCATTTGCTCCCATTGCTGATAATTTATACCATTTGATGGCTTCGTCATATGATTGAGGCACACCTTTTCCGTTTTCATGCATCAATCCCAAGTTATAAAGTCCGAACACGTTGTACTGTTCTGCGGATTTTGTGTACCATTTGACAGCTTCTTTATCTGATTGAGGCACACCTTGTCCACTCTTATACATATCTCCAAGAAGCTGCTGCGCATCTGAATCACCGTGTTCTGCTGATTTTGTGTACCATTTGAGAGCTTCTTCATCTGATTGAAGAACACCATGTCCATAGTAAAACATAAATCCAAGGTAATATTGCGCACCTGCATTGCCCTCTTCTGCTGATATTCTGAACCGTTTGACAGCTTCTTCATCTGAATGTGGCACAGCTCGTCCATCGTCAAACATATTTCCAAGAACCCGTTGTGCATATTTATCACCTAGTTCTGCGGATTTTGTGTACCATTTGACAGCTTCTTCATCTGATTGAGGCACACCTTTCCCCCTCTTATACATATTTCCAAGAACCCGTTGTGCATTTGTATTATCTTGTTCAGCTGATTTCGTGTACCACTTGACAGCTTCTTCATCTGATTGAGGGACCCCTTTCCCCCTCTTATACATATTTCCAGTCTCATATTGCCCCAATGCATGACCTTGTTCTGCTGATTTTGTGAACCATTTGACAGCTTCTTCATACGATTGAGGCACACCAAGCCCATTGCTATATTTAAATCCAAGGTGACATTGCGCTTGTGCATTTCCTTGCTCTGCTGATTTCCTGTACCATTTGACAGCTTCTTCATCTGATTGAGGTACACCTTTACCCTCTTGGTACATAGAGCCAAGGTTATATTGCGCTCTTGCATCTCCTTGTTGTGCTGATTTTGTGTACCATTTGACAGCTTCTTCATCTGATTGAGGCACACATTTTCCATAATCATATATATATCCAAGTAAACTTTGCGCTTCTGCATTGCCCTGTTCTGCTGATTTTGTGTACCATTTAACAGCTTCTTCATATGATTGAGGCACACCTTTTCCATAATCATACATTACTCCAAGGCTAAACTGCGCAAGGGCATCACATTGTTCTGCTGACTTTTTGTACCATTTGACAGCTTCTTCATCTGATTGAGGCACACCATGCCCATTCTTATACATATTTCCCAGGCTATTTTGCCCACATGCATCACCTTGTTCTGCTGACTTAGTGTACCATTTGACAGCTTCTTCATTTGATTGAGGCACACCTTTTCCATTTTCATACTTATTTCCTAAAGTAAACTGTGCTGCTGCATTTCCCTGTTCTGCTGACTTTGTGTACCATTTGACAGCTTCTTCATCTGATTGAGGCACACCATGCCCATTCTTATACATATTTCCCAGGCTATTTTGCCCACATGCATCACCTTGTTCTGCTGACTTAGTGTACCATTTGACAGCTTCTTCATTTGATTGAGGCACACCTATTCCATTTTCATACTTATTTCCTAAAGTAAACTGTGCTGCTGCATTTCCTTGTTCTGCTGATTTTGTGTACCATTGGACAGATTTTACATCTGACTGAGGCACACCACGTCCATCAGCATACATATTTCCCAGGTTCATTTGTGCGTCTGCATCTCCTTGTTCGGATGATTTTCTGAACCAATTAGCAGCTTCTTCATCAGATTGAGGCACTCCCTGCCCCGTATCATATTTAGATCCAAGATTTAATTGTGCCTTTGAATATCCTTGTTCTGCAGATTTCCTGAACCATCTGACAGCTTCTTCATGTGATTGTGGCATGCCTTGGCCTTTATCATATTTAGAGCCAAGTTTATACTGCGCTGTTGCGTTTCCTAGTTCTGCTGATTTTTTGAACCACTTGACGGCTTCTTCATCTGATTTTGGCCTACCTCGTCCATCATCATACATGTTTCCCAGGTTCAATTGCGCATCTGCATCTCCTTGTTCTGCTGATTTTGTGAACCATTTTGCAGCTTCTTCATCTGATTGAGTTACGCCTTGCCCCTTATTATACATATTTCCTAGATTAAATTGCGCAGTTGCATTTCCTTGTTCCGCCGATTTCGTGTACCATTTCGCAGCTTCTTTATCTGATTGAGACACGCCACGCCCATCATCATACATATTTCCTAAGTTTAATTGCGCATCTGCATCTCCTTGTTCTGCCGATTTTGTGTACCATTTGACAGCATCTTCATCTGATTTAGGGACCCCTTTCCCATTTTCATACATATTACCCAGATGATTTTGGCTAAATGCATCTCCTTGTTTTGCTGATTTTGTGTACCATTTGACTGCCTCTTCATCTGATTGAAACACACCTTCACCGTTTTCATACATCAACGCTAGGGCAAATTGCGCACTCGTATCTCCGTCTTCAGCTTCTTTGTGAAGTAACTGGTTTGCTTCTGCTGCTGATTTGGGCATGTTTAACTGTTTTTTGCTGATCAAATGAATGGCATTATTCAGCGACTGTTGTTTTGATATGCAACTTTTTTTTCTTTGTAGAGAGTTGTTTGAATTCACTTTTATGAAAAATTTTAAATGCTTAGAATATAGAGCTTTTTTCGTTTCAATAATATCATTTCTATTGGAGTAGATCATATTGAGAAATGTTTGTATTTTAGCGGGTATTATTCCATAACCTTTATTTGCTGCTGTCAAAAAAACATACCTAAAGAAATTCGTTGGTGGCTCTTCTTTGGAAAAGAAGAAAGTTAATGCTATAATGAATTCTTGAATGGTTCTGTGTACAAACGAATACTCATTTCTTGATTTTTCCTTCCTTATTATTCCAACTTGTTCAATAATCTCTTTGATATGAAAAGTACTCAAATCTGTTTCTGTAAATGTTGTCTTGAATATATCTTGCATGGCCATTTTTCCAAGCAGATGTAGTTGAGGAAAGTATTGATAATTATTTTCAATAACATGGTATTTGTCATTTGCATCATTTTGAAAGTCAAAAAGACTGGGAACATCTTGACTGGGATTATTTCTTTGATATCTATCTATCATCCATCCAATGATGTTCATGTAAAGCTCAACTTCTGTGCCTTCAACTATTTTCCTTTGTAAAAGGCACATAAAGGTCAGCATTAAGGGTGATTCTGAAAGCCTTTTTAAATTCGCGTTAGTGTTTAAGAGATGTGTTACAGCTGCTGTATTTTCTGATGCTTCTGTGTCATTTGTAGCATTGAAATGTTTTGATATATACTCTTCCTTTTGTAATTCGGTCGTAAATCCAATGATATCAGCGAAAACACAGCGTCTTAGATGGCGAAAGTTTGATAAATATCCTTTTCGTGATGTAAGAAGAACATTGAACCGCAATGATCTGCGTGTTGTGCTTGAAAAGAAATCGCTTAATTCTTCGCATTGTTCCTCCAAAGCGGATTCATCGTATCCATCAAGAAGCACTAAAATTTCGTGCTCTATGGTACTTTCAGCGCTATTTATGAAATGATCAAATATTTCATAAACCTTCTTATCAAGAGTGAAAGTCATGTAACGTGTTATCAACTCTTCTATGTCTTTGAACTTATAATCGCGTAGTTTACGAAATTCTATCTGTAAAACAAGATCATAGTCGGTTAATCGTGACTGCGTCCATTCATATGCAAGTCGATGCATAAATGACGATTTTCCTACACCTGGATCTCCTTCAATTATCAGCATGTCCGCTTTGGCAAATGCGCTTTTGAGCAAACCGGCGTAATCATCTGTTACTGTCGAATCGTGTTCCAGTTTGAGCGTCAAATTAACCCATTTTTCTTTAATATCAAAGTAAAAATCCGCTGTAGAGACGGGAATGTCACTTCGATAGCTTTTCGAATACATTTTTCGCAATAGACTCCTAATGCTGAAAGTCAGTTGCAATAATATATGATGTAATGCAAAGTTAGGTTTCATTAGGCGGTTTACATTTTCTATTAAATGAGCAAGGAAGGCGTTCTCTGTTTTTGATGCCTACTGAATATTAGAGGTGGCTGGCGATTGGATGTGAATTACCTCTTGCTTGGAGATAGGTACTATTTCCCACCATTTGCACTCCCCACGCTGCTGATCATATTGTCAAGCTTTATTGAAACATTATTCAAAGGCATATCAAAGGAATTATTTAAATATTTTGTAATATGCATTGTTTATTTTACACTTCAAGCTATAAAAATATACCTCGATAATTTATCATTGCTTGATTTATCATTGGGAGCTGTAGGTAACCTGCAATATATTATACATTATAAGCCTGTAAAGTAATACATTATTAGCATCTTTCATTTTATGGTATTTCATGCGTCCACTATTCAATAATGTAGGCGTTCGCCTACTGAATTGAATTGACCCGCCGCTTGCAATTGTCCCGACACGATTGTTTGGGATTGGAATGATTTCCTCGTGTTATTGTGTAGTGATTGATTGAAGTGAAAGAGAGTTATTGTTCGTTTTGGGTGTGGTCCAGACCGGTCGGGTCGAATAAATGTCTTGTAGATAAATAATTCGTACCGCGGTCGCGGGACAACCAAGCGACATCCACAATAATTCACCTTGAGACGCTTGATACGATTTTGCATAACGTGATTTCACGCGTGTAAACCACCATCATCGAGAACGAAGAGCGGCATTTGGAGCAGGGCCATTAGGGATTGACATAGTAACTGAGATCAGCTATCAGCCGTGGTTTATGCTTTTGTTTCTGTCACCGGATTCGTCTTTTATATGGTCTGATTAGTAGTTCTACGAATTTCTATGCTAATACGATAAATAGCTATTGAAAAGTACGACTGAAAGGGGGTAATGACTCTTAAATGACTCTGTAAATCTGCATTAGGCGTCCTCTGTCTCTTTGTTTACTCGCTTGTCTTTGGAACCGTATATATTTCGGGTATATTGGGCAATAAGCGGCCCCGGTCGGACCACGGTTGCTCACCTGAAGAGTACCATACCCAACCGTTGCTTCTTCTGAACACTATCTCTCTCCGATCAATACTAAATTCAATAAATGAATATGAGAGAGTTCAAATCTTTTTCTTACCCAGTATTGTGAAAATGATTATGTAGGTCTCCTTGAATGAGCTGTCCTCCATGCATTGCACCGCCCATGACTGTGCCTCCGCTAACATTGTTTGCGATTCTGTTGCTGCAAAATTTGTCCGATATCACAACCAGATCTATACAGCAAATAATTAAATTCAGTGAATTTAATAAACTCTAAAACTCATACGCGATTGACTGATTCCTCCTTCAAACCATCGCCCTTTCCCTTACGTAATATAACTGCTCTAGCATACTCTCTCTACCCACCGGCGTACGACAAAATCAGTACTCTCCTTTTTGACCGCGTTTCGGACAACAATTAAAACGCGCCCTATAATTGCTAAAATGCGTCCTATGTTTTGTAATCTTCAAACGCGCCCTATGTTGCACCTTAACATACTGAAAATATCCAACATAGGGCGCGTTTGAAGACCACGAAAACATAGGGCGCATTTTAAGTATTTATAGGGCGCGTTTTTAGTTTTTTCCCCGCGTTTCCAAGTTTAAGCGCGAAAATTAAAGTGCCTCTAAAATAGATGTAATATGGTGAAGTGGAGCGAGTATCAATTGTTGGCAACTTTCAGCATATGGCTGACACGATATACACGAAGAAGTATACACGAAGAAGCAGACGAAGATTAACAAAGTATCATTTAATTATAAATTGAAAATATCAGATTAAAGATCGGATTTTTCTAAGCACCGAGTTTCCTTTGGCACAATTGGCAAAATGTTTTCGGATTTCGATGAAATTTTGTGTGCAAGGATGTTTTGGGGTAAAACTTACGAAACTAATGTCGAATTTTTTTACAAAAGTTTTCGCTTCGAGATCTGGCGGGAAATTTAAATTTGCATACTGACAACGCAGAAGTTGTCGAAATTGATATTTTTATATATCAATCGATTGGAAATGATGAGATGAATCTGAATACGTTTTCAAATTTAAATCGATGCAGAATCTGAAAAGTTATGCAATGAAGAAAATTCGAATTTTAGAACTTTTTAGTTTTCTGCTTTTTTCGGCAAGAACTTTTTCACATTTCCAAAAAGTAAAGTACCCGAGGATTGTAGCCCTAATACTGGGCTATCCAACGGTGCCATAAAAAGTATCAAACTCGTGCATGTACGGGTCGCAAATTAAGCCCGAAGGTGGTCTATGCCAAATTTACCAAAAAAAGGGGTACAAGGAATTGTGGCAGAACACAACGGAAATCAATGTTTTTATATACCGTTCGACGAGGAGTGACGAGAGAAATCTGGTGGTGTTCGCGAAATTAAGATTAGTGCAGAAACAGAAAAGTTATGTAAAAAACAAAATATCGCGTTTTTCGCAATTTTTAGCATTTTTTAACTTTTCAGATTTTTGATTTTTTCGGTCAGAACTTGTTCACATTTCCAAAAAGTAAAGTACCCGAGGATTGTAGCCCTGATACCGGGCTATCCAACGGTGCCATGAAAAGTATCAAACTCGTGCATGTACGGGTCGCAAATTGAGCCCGAAGTTACCCATTTTTCGAGGTGCTTGCTGTCTTTAAGTAAAATTGTTTCACTCTCCTCGAGTACAGTTACTCTATTTTCAGAGCATGTGCGATCGGCATATCTAATGATTAGTCCCCCAATGATGGGCTATACAACGGTACCATGGATAGTTTCACAACTGGTCATGTAAGGGTCGCAAATTTAGTCAAAAGTTTCCCATCTTTCGAGGATTTCGGAAGCAAACCATGGCAGATGTGTGACACAACAACCAGAATGCTTTAATAACTCAGAAAGTGATACATGTTCCTCAGTCGATGGGCAGTGAAGAAGGTTAGCTATGGATGGCTCTCTAACGGCGCTAAATAGCCTATCATTAGGGGACTAATCATTAGATATACCGATAACAGATGCTCTGAAAATAGAGTAACTGTACTTGAGCAGAGTGAAACAATTTTACCCAATTAAAATAGAAGCCTCAAAGTATAGGTCGCTTCGGGTTCAATTTGCGACCCGTACATGCTCGAGTTTGATACTTTTTATGGCACCGTTGGATAGCCCAGTATTAGGGCTACAATCCTCGGTACTTTAATTTTTGGAAATGTGAACAAGTTCTTGCCGAAAAATCGAAAAACCTTAAAAGTTCTAAAATTCGAATTTTCTATACTGCATAACTTTTCAGGTTTTGCACCAATTTTCAATTTGAAAACGTATTCAGATTCGTCTCATCATTTCCAATCGATTGATATATAAAAATATCAATTTTGACAACTTCTGCGTTGTCAGTATGCAAATTTAAATTTCCCGCCGTATCTCGAAGCGAAAACTTTTGTAAAAAAATCCGACATTATTTTCGTAAGTTTTACCCTAAAATATCCTTGCATGCAAAATTTCATCGAAATCCGAAAACTTTTTGCCAATTGTGCCAAGGCTCTAAACAAATTTCTCGATGCTTAGAAAAAGCGGGTCTTAATTATTTAAACTGGCTTCAAGATAATAATTAACCAAAATGTTGGTTGTAAAAAAAAAGGATGAAAACGGATTATTTGAAATGAATGCTCATTTGTTTTCGAAATCAATCCTAAGATAATATGAAATAGGTTAACTATATAAATCTTACTCGTTTTTGTTTGGAGTTTCAGACATTCCTGTAAACTGCCGAGCTGAGCGTCGCTATTAAATTGTCTAAAAATTCAATGGACATGTTTATACCAGCAAATTTTCAGAGCACTGCAGATCAAAAATAACTCACTATAAATTTCCTGGAGAAGAATAGGTTAAGTTAAAGTTCCGAGGTTTTCCTTCGCAGCGATCTGCTATGCGTAGGAAAATGGTATAGAATACTAAAGAGACTAGGGTGGGTCGGCAGGAAATAGGAGGCGAAAGAGGCTGTAATTTATAGTGAGCAAATGCGTCGACCAAGATGTGCTCGATTGGAAAGCAGATTTCGGCGCGGATGTTTTGTGAGAAGTGTGAAGCACCATAAACTCTAAATCAGAATTACTTTAGGCGAAAGTGCAAACCGAAAACATATTTTCGTTTTCAAAGTGTTATTAGGGTTTGCCTATTCTGGCCGCGCACAGAACTCATAACCCTGCATTTAAAATGCATTTTTCAATTTTACCATACTCGAACTTCATCCTAGGGGAGATAGCCTTTTCATCGCGCACGGCTGTAAACTCGCTCAATAAGGTATACAGGAATTCAAAAATATAGTACTTTTATCTTCATTTCTGTGTATTAGAACTTTATAAATAGTTTGCAAGCTTTATGATGATCTGTAAAATACTTTGATCAAACGTGATTTCATATTTAATTTGGATTATGCAAAAAATGTGGATTGGGAGCATTAGACTTTTCCTTACAATAGTCTATCTGGAAGACATTCGAGATACAACCTATACGAGAACACGTAGTGGTTGTCGTTAACAATTGAGTGTGCAGCACGCCCATCTATATCAAGTGGAAATTGTGCAGCCAGACAATATACGACCGCAAGCACCTTGAGTTATCTGTATTTACTCAAAGAGACGCAGACCTTTAATCAAGATAAAGTTGAGACGTAAGGAACATTGACCCGAGTAGGCTGCTTAAAAAATGCTGTAAAGTCAGTGTGTAAATAGTTTTTCAGATCTTTTCATACACCGCAGCTATAAGTGGTTTTGTTTCAAGAGACGATAAATTTGCACATGATCCTGTCAAATAAAAATGAAACAATACACCGCACGAAAATGTAGTCGTAATTTTTATATTTCGCTTGTTCTTTTTCTTTCATCAAGTGTTTGTGTTGTGTTCTGACCGAGAGATCGGGAGGCCGGAGACGGAGAGGTATCAGACCGTTTATATAAGTAGGCTACGAGAGAGGAACAACGGGGACAACAACATGAGGCGGTGCTCTTGTTACTACAAGGCGAGCCACACCGCCTCAGGCGATACTCAATGAACACGGTACAACGTGGCTCCGGAGTACGCGGGGGATTCAAATACGATAACCGGTCTACAACCCTAAAGACACCTGTCCCTAACTTGGGGACACATCACTCCTCCGCCTAGACCGGAGGATCCTCGGCGGTATCTTGATTCAGCTCCGCGACTTCCTCCGCCAGTTCTGCAAGCTTCTTTTTCCTCTTCCTTCCCTTCTCTTTGGACTTCGGCGTAGAAGGTTTGCGCCGGGCGCGAGGGAGCAAGCAGTCGAGTAGGGTAGAGCAGACGAGCGGTCGATCGTTCAGAGTCGGCGGCGGCAACCTGCCCCGCGACGGCAACGACGGCGACGATGCGTCCCTCAAAGGCTGCGGCGGCAGCAAGTAGTCCAGAGTCGGCGGCAACGACAGAGAGTCGTTCCACGAAGGCTGCGACGGCAGCGACGGTAGCAAGTCTTTCAGAGTTGGCAGCGACGACGACGAATCATCCCGCGACGGCGGCAATGGCGAGTCGTTCTGCAAAGGCTGCAACGGCAGCAGTGACTTGACCTGCGTAGGTAGATGGTGACGGTTTGCGCATCGACGGAGAGATGTCGTGCGCTGGAGGCGACGACGGAAGGAATCGTCCCGCGACGGCGGCGATGATGAGACATCCTGCAACAGAAGGCGGCGACGTAGAGAATCGTCCCGCGACGGCGGCGACGATGAGACGTCCCGTTGTTGCTGCGACCGCGGAATCGCTCGCTTGACGAAGTTGACGTATTCGATTCGGCCTTGCTGGAGCTTGAAGTCTGGCTGTTCCTTGAGTTGCTCTTTGAACTGCTCCCAGCCATCGACCAGCGTCAGCCACTCCCTCCCCATAATCGAATGCTCTACGTCGTCGGCAACAAAAGCCTTGAGTCGATGTCTTCTGCCTCGGAGGAAGACATTCAGTTCCATCTCGCCCTTCAACTTGACGGCATGCCCGCTGTAACTGCGGGCCTCGTAGGACGGCGCCTTCAGCCTGGGTCGTCCAATGGCGTACCAGTCTTCGTTCGTGAAGACCGTGAGGGTGGTTCCTGTGTCGACTTGAAATCTGACCTTGCTCTCGCCCGCCCTGAGCGTGAGGTACGCGAGTGAAGTCTCCTGCAGGGCGTAGATAGCGTTGAGTTCGGCCTTCCTCTTCTTGGACTTCTTGCAGGCGCTCGCGCGGTGGCCGTACTCGTTGCAGTTGAAACACCTCCCTGGAAAAGACTTGCCCCTTTCCTTGTGCTGCGTCTTCTGCTCCGACGGATCTTCTCCGCTTGAGTCTGACTCGCTGTCAGTTTGCGACCTGCCCTTCCACGTTCGTTGCTGACCCTGCCATCGCTGGTTCAGCGCGTAGACTTCCTGCGGCTGCTCCTGCTGTGTCGAATCCGGCGGTAGACATCTCTGCGCCTCGTAGAGCCGTGCCGCGTCGACCGCTTCCCAGAGTGTCGTCAGCTCTTTCGCGTGAAGATGAATACGAAGTCTGTCGTCCCGAAGACCACCCAGGAATACCGTGAGCATCATGCTCTCCAACAGAGTGCCGAACTCGCACTCGACGGCCAGCTTGCAGACGTCGGTCTGCCACTCGTCGACGGTTTGCGAACCTTTCTGCCGGGCCTTTAGGAATGCGTCCCTTCTCATCGGGAGAATAGCCTTCTTCACGTGTCGCTCCTTCAGAAGACCGAAGAGCTCGTTGTAGGACTTTGTTTGCGGTTGTCCCATCGTCAGCGCGGTCAGGACCTTGACGACGTCCTCAGACAGTGCGAGCATCAGTACTTGCCTCCTCTCTCTGTCGTCCTCGACTTGGTAGAGGTCGAAGAAGTTGTTGAGCTGGATAGCCCACGTCGCGAAGTCGTTCACATTCGGGTTGAACGTCGGCGGCTTCGGAATCTGCTGCAGTCTCGGCTGCAGGGAGAGTTGCGTTTGCACGAGTGGGTGCACTGGAGGCTGGACGGTCGGNCTGCCACAGCTCCTCCTGCATCGTCTCCATCATCAGCTTCTGCTGCTGCATCTGCGCCATTAGTTGCGCCAATACGTCGGTCTGTGACGGTAGTTCGCCGCCACTGCCTCCTCCATCTGCTGCACGCGCAGCGCCACTTCGATCTCGGTCGGTCATGATGTCGGGAAAATCTCGTCGCGCTAATTCGCTTGAGCCGCTGTCGCCACTGTTGTGTTCTGACCGAGAGATCGGGAGGCCGGAGACGGAGAGGTATCAGACCGTTTATATAAGTAGGCTACGAGAGAGGAACAACGGGGACAACAACATGAGGCGGTGCTCTTGTTACTACAAGGCGAGCCACACCGCCTCAGGCGATACTCAATGAACACGGTACAACGTGGCTCCGGAGTACGCGGGGGATTCAAATACGATAACCGGTCTACAACCCTAAAGACACCTGTCCCTAACTTGGGGACACATCAGTTTGTTAGAAAGGGAACGAAATATCAACATCAACCATTGATCTAGCTTACGCGAAGTATTGATGATATCAGTGGCATGCAATTGCAACGTATCGCACCGCATGGAGTTAATGTGAAGAAGGTACAGAAATAATCGAATAAATCGCTGAAACAATATAGAGGAACGAGATGTCAGTAGACCAATTTTATTCCTTTGGGTTACATCTCGTCCTCATTCTTTGACAGCATTCTTGAACGGCGTCGGGAGTACAATTAGACTTATAATCGCAAAGTAATTCGCAGTTGCGAAAATTTTTTTTTTAGTGCCAGGATTCAATGACAGATTATGTGGCTATTGTGGGGAGGATGTGGCCTTCTTTTCTTCCCTTTCCATAGTTTCACTGCTCTCAGGCTTTGTCATGACGTCGCAATTGTTGGCTTTCCTCCTCTTGCGTGTGTTGAGCGACAAAGCCTGCACAACTCGCGATAACGTTTAGTAAGGGAGAATTATAAAACTGAAAATATCTGAGACTTTCTGCTACCAGTATATGCATCGTTCTATAATGTTGATGGCATCTGATTTTCAATATCGCATGGAACAAATCAAATCACAACGTCTTTTATTGTCGCACTCAATAAGGTTTCCGAAAAAGGCCAGTCATTTGTGCTGATATTATGAAGCGAATAGCTATTCATTCAATGAGACTGATCTTTTAATAACCGATGAAACACAACGTTTCAAATCAAAATCAATAAGAATTGTTAACTGTAACGTAAAGCCTATGACATTTACTCAGCCGTCTTT
>NIUQ01002034.1:0-25028 GCA_002796945.1 Plectus sambesii
TTCGTGAAATAAGTAGTATTCAGGTGAAAGAGTACAACTGAGAGAATGGCGATGCCACGCAAAGAATCCAAATCTTTACGCTGTTTTGTTTTCATGACAAAAAAACCAAATGTTATGAAGACTATTGTTGGAGCGCGACAGCGCGTGATATATAATTGAATCTCGCGGCCATCCGGATCCACGTTGGATCCCGGTATTCTGTCGATTGCCATCTCTCTGTTGTATGTCGCTATGCTCGCTCGCGTGCTTGCGCTCTCTCGCATGTTTAGGTCCGACCTAACTCGTTGCTCTCTCGTATATTGGTTTTCCCCGATAAACCTACTGTTCCCTGTCTCTGTTCCCGAACTGACCTTCACACGCTACAACAACTATATTGTTGGCATGCACATGTCGGATCTTATAAATTAACAAATATTCTTCTCTTTTTATGATAGCGGAGGCTTAATTAACGTCCATTTTTTAACAAATATTATTGTAAAATATTATGAAAAACTAAGGAGCTGTTTATTTGAAGTTAAGAGATTCGGACTCATTTTTCTAACGTATTACAAAGTTAATGTTGTGTGTAAGTTGGTTAAGCCTGCTAGCAACTGTGGCTTGGAAGAGGCATTCACTTTTCGATTAATACTTTCAAAGGGATAAATGATTAGGCTAAAATTGCGATTGTAACAGAAAACATCCTTGAATGCTTAGCAAACGCGTGCATGTAACTCCTGCCAAGGTTACTGTCTTCGGATTCACGTGCGTGCCATCGTTTTGCTGTATCGATACTCGTACACCATTACTGCCCGTTGCTCTATTCATGTATGAAGTCTTTTGATCGAAGAATCGACTTCAGTTGTCTTCACAGTACCACATATTTCAACATTCTACTAAATTCAGTCGCTGGCAAGTTGAATTATTTAATACAGTGTAACATGAATGTTGTTGAATACTCTAAGAGTAAAATATTTTATTTAAAGAAACGACAAAAATAAATTGCACTGGAAATTATGTTAGATCACACATATTTTTAGCAATATTACACCACATTGCATGTACTCTCTCATATTGAGAGCAACAAAGCAGAAATTCTGAAGAAAACCGCGTTTAATATTGCTATCGTCGAGAAGGGTGAGCAGTTCTTTTTCCCTGTTCCTCACGATATCACGTCGCATTACTAATGGCATTAAGTTTGCTGTACCAAGTATTCAAGATATGTGGTAAAATGACAAAAAAGCAAAAGTAATATCACCCGCAGCGCTGACATCGCCATAGTCCTCATTGAATTAAACTGCCTGAATGACAATAAATGCTTAGTTCATCTTTGTTGCATATATACGTCTAGCTCGCACACGGTCTCACTCACGCGTTCCCGTAATGCACAATCGCATCATCACATTCAAACGCGCATCCGTGTGCACGAACGTAGACACGGAAAGGAATATTGGGAGAAGTAAATAACTAACTTTATCACTGCTGTAATCCACTCTTGATGAGTGAGGAATAGTAAATAAAGTTATTTCAGCTTGAAATAGAACTCATCGATTTTCAAATATCATTTTACAGCTGAAGTTGGAAACATGTCGCTCGACTCACTATTCCTATCGATTTCTTCGATCAAAGTTGACGAGCCATTTTGTCTTAGCACAAGGGCCTTCCATTCTGCCGGAAAGAACAGATTAATATTTTCCATATTCTTGTATGGATTATTCGTCGGAAATTCGGCGCTAAAATATACAGTCTCCGCCGATGACAGATATGCTACCCAAAATCCAAATGTTGACGTGGACGATGTCAATATCACTGTGTTACAGTGTCGTGCAAAAAATGCATAGTCCACTATTGGCCTTTCTATTTTTTTTGGAATTTTTAGCCAACTCGATTCTTTTGATAGACCTTTGGTGAGATTGCGGTAGGGGGAAGAAACTTAATGATACTGCGATAATGAGAGCAAAAGGAGAAACCCCTCTATCGGTACATTAGTCATTTTTGTGTAAGAAAGGTTGCAAAAGTCTTAGGGAGACATTTTGACTAGTTAAACACCTCATACATTTTTATAGAAAATGAGACAGTGTAACTTTCATACTTAGGCTACAGATTTGCTTTGCGTAATAGTAAATTACTGGGCAAGGAGCTATGAAATATCAAATCGCCAATAAATTACGCACAAATTTTCTTTTTACGCAATTTTCAACAGTCATTTTGTAATTTCAGCTAAATTCTATGTAAGTACTCACAAGTGCAATGCTCACTAAAGGTCTACCGTTTGAAAAGAGGCTATGCAGCCATTGTCTTTCATCGCCCAGCAGAACGACCGTCGTATTCTTTTTCTTCTCAGCAAGCTTATTTCTTACGTAAAACACAGATTCTCTTGTGAAATTCTCCCTCGATGGCGAATGCGAAGACAATAAATTCAAATAATCTCCACGTCTTGTATGGACGCAAATTTTATGACTATTATCACTTGCAAAGAGCTCTCTTGACATTTGATCAGCCGATGCAGTATCATTTTTATTAAATGATAAAAGTCTTAACAGCGCTTGTTTATGATTGTCGAATAATTTGTAGCTGTGAAGATACCAAGTACTAATCATTACTGAAGTTGCACTGATTGATTTCAGACTGTCGACGACTTTAAAAGAGCATAACTGCTTTTTAGCCTCATTTATTGAACAATTCAGAATGTCAACGTTTTCTTCAGCGTGTAAGTTTTTCAATTCAATTGACTGAGGAATGTTAGGGAAAACTGAATTCAGTTTCGCCAGTTCTCTCGGAATACATGAGCTATTTAGATCGGCATACGGTATTCGATTTAATGTACGCGACATTGCATACAAAGCAGCAAATTCGAATAATTTATTTGAAAAGCCGCCTCCATTGCAAGTAGCACCAAATGCTACCGTTAAATACCTGAAAATTATCGGAAGTGTTTTAGTGCAGAGCACTGGCAATAATGGAAAAGAAGAATGCAGAGCGGACTGCTGAGAAAACTTTAATGCTGCTGAGCTCTATAGAATATATGCAAGCTCTGCGCCATAATTTTGTATCGTTACGTTACACCGCTCAGTACTGGGAGAAAAATGATGATATCTGCCCTTTGCGCTCGCGAGCAAAATCCAAACCGTGGATCATTAACGAGGGACAGCTGACACAGGCGCAAACACACAAAATGGCTGCGCGCTAACAGCTAGGTGCCCTTTCCGCAAAACTATTGCACGAGCAAAATTGTGAGACTGCGCAAGTTTGAGCGCAGATATTGGGCGAGTTTCATATCGCGTACTTTAATTAAAGTCGGACTTTACGCAATGTTAAAGGATAGGCGTTAAGTACGACTTTAGCTAAAGTACGCGATGTGAAGCCGGCCCATTTATTATTTTATAGTTATCTCCTATTTTTGACCAATCATAGCGCTTACAGTTCCTTAATTTTGCAATTGCAACAGTTTTGTGACACTGAATCCACGTGGAACGCGCGGAGTCAATATTCTACAGAAATTGTAACGCTTATAAATACTAATGGCTTATAACAGGCACACCACCGTTCGAACGTTATTTAACAGAATAGTAATGTATGCCCTTGGTAATCAAAATTTTGAGAGTAATCCACTCATCTGGACACTGATCTCTGCCAAGTACGTGGAACTGGCGGCGATAATTAATCGCCAGTCTTTTTTCGCTCACTTTCCTAGTGAAAATCATTGCATTACTTACCTAAAGCTTTTTGACGTTGAGGAAGATACGTCAACCGGTGTCCAATGTGGAACATACGACAACAATGGAGCCATACTCTGGTGCCAAGTTAACAGCGATATTACCACAATTGAAAGTGTCCAAATGAACAAGCGCTGCGGGCGACATATTGCCTCTTTTATTTTCAACTGAAAGAAAGGTTATGCTTTGGCTCAATGGGCCGGTTTCACATCGCGTACTTTAGCTAAAGTCGTACTTAAGGCCGATCCTTTATCATTGCGTAAAGTCCTACTTTAGTTAAAGTACGCGATATGAAACCGGCCCAATATCTCGCTATGTGAACAGGCCATAAGCGCGAGAGGGATAACAAAATTTTGACCTTTTGTATCATCAAAGTTAGTGGTGAAATTATTTCGCCAGCGAAGAAAATAAGAAAGGAGGGAACTAGGGTAGCCGAAGCCAAAATGAAGGGACGCAGACTTTAACCGACCGGCTAATGCTCCGACCACTTTTATAACAAAAAAAATTAGTTAATATAACCAGACAGTGAGACATGCCACTGAGCACTATCGAATTCCACATCAATCTACGTACAATTGATCAATTCTGCAGTTTGACCACTGGTGTGATTGTAGAACAATTACAACACGAATTGTAAAAATGATTAACAACTAACTTAGCGATATAACAATGAACCAGTAGCAATTATACCCATTTTTTTACAAAAACATAAAATATCAAGAATGAGATAATTGAATGCATACAAGATTACTAAAGGCAGAGCGGTTAAATAAGAGTACTTGACAGGATAATTAATGTACAATTGAACAGCACAAATACCACAAAATTTGTCGAATACATGTCAATCGCTAAAGTTACTCTGTCATAATGTGACCTTCCATTTATTTCCCTCACTCTCTCTCTCTCTCTCTCTCTCTTTCTCTCATTCTCTCTCTCTCTTGCTCTCTCTCTCTCTCTGCTTCTGCTCTTTTTCACTTACCGTATCGCCATCAACAATTCGGTTTCTCATCGCTTTCACCGAAAATGGGAATAGGGACAGATGAAAATGTAAGAAGAGGTACATTCTCGACAAATGCAAACTTGAGGCGTAATATGATTACTGAAATTATCGATGAACTTTAATGTCTTACTCACCGCTAACTCTATAGACCGTACTTCTCAAGCACTTTACCAATTCCCCCCTTATTCCACTCGCTTTAAATAAGTTCTATTGAGACAGCTTTGCTTACTGATGGTTTTGGGTCGCCGTCGCTGACTGACATTCCCGCAGGCACTCTGAGTACATTAGTGAACGAACATGGAGCGGCCTGCGGCGCACAGCCAACTCGGTCGATGCCTACCTACCACAGATATAATGCGCATTTAGGTGTGAATCACACACAATGATGTGGGTCGCGCTCGACAAATGCAGAAGTACCAACAACACGGCGATAACGAGTCCTCTCTTTGCTCCAAGTGACTATGGATGCAGGGACGAAAGCTATCTTGTATAAAGGGTTACAGCCTGGATAGCCTGGGTAATAGGTTGGACTACTCCCGCGATATCGTCCCTATTCTATTCTCAAACTATAACTAACACTTTCTTATTCGCTTTATTCATTTCTGCCTATTTCTTTATTTTATCTCTTTATTCAAACACCGCTGTTTAGTCAGATTCGCTTTTCCCATCACAGCTAGACTGCCAGGTATTAACAATAAGTTTGATCGGTCAAATGTTCCAGTCGGTGAAGTGTACTGCTCCCGAAATAAAACCTCTTTACAAACCTTTAAACGCTTCAGTCTCATAGAGAACTCCTTTTATTTACTTCGCCAAAGTCTTCTCGTTCAGTGATAAGAGCACCACTGTGACACAACGTTTAGTTCAATAGGTTCTATTTGCAAAGTAGGAACAAAAAATTGATTTTGTTGTCCTCATTGCAAAGCAGATTAAGTAACTGATCGAAAACGTAACTATTTCCCTTGACTAATGCGCCAGAAACCAGCCGAATATCTACAATTATTGAATAGGTAACGTTCTAGACGTGGGAGTTAATACATGCGCATCTCTGTAAAGCTGCTAAAGAGCGTATTGTCTGCTCACTGAAAATCGAAATTTCATCAAAAATGCACGTGCTAAGGGTCAATATTTTAACTGACGGAAATGAACAAAGGTGGCACTATTGGGCGCCGAAAGAGGGAAACAAGTCAGGTTTATGAGGTTACTCCCTTCAAGACACTTTAGGTTAACTCTCACCTCTAAAACAAACCAAAAGAATGCTTAGAGGAAAGTGACAGCGTTGTTATGATAAACTCATGCAATTACAATAAAAAAATTATATTTTTTATTTGACGCAACGTTTTTCACAAGCAAATAGTGTCCACTTTGCCATTAGATTATAGTTGAACCTTGATGTATCCTAGCGTTTGCGTGCACCTGATGTGTTGATTTGCATCAAGATGGCGAATAAAATTGCATGAAAAATAGAAGAAACCATAGAATATTGTAACGAAACAGCAACGAAGGAATGAAGATAGGAAAGAAACCATGAATTTGCTTTTTAAAAGAGACAACCGATTTTTTATTTCGTAGAAAGAACGAATATTCCTTTTGATACCATCTCTTAACAGTACTCTTTAATAACGGTCATCGAGTAGACCTAATTTGTCTCATTTTACTACAAATTATTAGATTAGACAGACAGAAATAAATAAAACAAGCTCTGTAAAATATCATGCTGATAACAAAAGGATAATTGTTATTTTTCGCATTAATGGCTGCGCCAAGATACCGCTTAATTTGTGCTGCATTGGAACAGTTTGTCCGAAGGTTCAGCCGTTACCATTTGAAAATTTGTTATGCACGCAATATATAAAGAGCAAAACAATTTTTACTCGGAAAAAATGAAAAATAAACAAGAAGTTTTATTTTGATTTAGTGATTAAGTATTGAACGATAAACACACATTAATCTTTAATTTGATTTTGTATATGGGAATTGTTTGGCGCGCAGATGCTCACTGGGTGGAGTTAAAATTATAAGGTGCGTTACATACGTTAAGGAAAAAGAGACAATTCTTATTGCCTTGTTGGCTTTTGATCTTTTGAATTTTGTATTATTGTCATGAGACGACCGCTTGAATAAGATAGCCGTAGTTTGTAATTCACTAATCATTCAGCAGTCTGTCACAGCGACGCCCCTATACGTCAACCTGTACAAAGATGCGCATACAATGGCGCTTATCAATAAACTGTACAGGTACAAGAAGCCGCATTTAAAGTCTTATCTACAAGTAATATCCCATACTGTTAACATTTGTCGACCACTCGCTCGCGGCAAAGTGAATACAACCATCATGATGAAATACAGTCTTCTGCTGCTCTTCTGTACGTTCCTGGCGCAAAATGCCGGTAAGTTGTTATTTATATTTATCTTTTTTCGTAACGTTTGAATATTGTCACGCTCACTAATTCTTTAAGTATTGTTTTTGTAAAAACGTGAACTAAAATAACTAAAATATTGACGTTATGTCCTAGCCGCTGACCGAGTAAAATGTTAGATCTCTTCCTTTTCGAAAATTCTGATTGTTACTATCAGAAAATGCACGAATCGAACAAATGCAAAATTACTGTAAGTTCTTTAGATTGCTTGGCGTGGGTCGGTTAAAGTATCATTGAAACTGCCACGCCCGCGGTATCACAGGGGATGACGTATTCGACTATCTTTTGCCACCTGGTACATGAGCTTAGCCGATCGGCGACTGGGACACGAATTTTACGAGCACACTTCGTTCATACGATTAGATCAGCACAATATTTATTGGGATATAACAGGCAAATGAGATATATTTTTTTGAGGTTGAAAGTAAAGAATATGTCAAAAATTCTGTCATCCTCTGTCCTACGTGGTTGCATAATCATCCGGCTAAGTGACAGATAGAGCTCTGTTAGCTTTAATCCTAAGAAAAGCGCCAGTCTATCAAATATTCTCATAATACGGCGAAATTCTTTTATAGCGGTTTTGGTTATAACGGTATTTCATTTGTAATGGTCGAGATTTTCAGTCCAAAAGCCTACTTTCTCATATTATCAAGTTTGTTTATACCGGTCAAACTTGCCGGTCCCCAGGTGACCGATATAAACGAATTCTATTATAGTAGGAATATTATATACATTTAGCAAAGGATGGTGGTTACACAAAACGATAATTACTAGGGAGGAATCAATCGGCTCGTTCAACTACACATTTTAAGCCATTTATTAAAGCCCACCGTAAACTAGTCAGGAATTTGATTATGCGAGGTTAAATCTTCATTTCTAAAGCTTTAAATGATAAAATCCATACAAATATTTTCATTATTTCAGCCCAAGATACTATAGACACGTGGGCGCCATCAGATGCAACTGAGGCTTATACAGCAACAGCTGCATGGACAGGTCGTGTAACAGGAGCTACCGGTTGGACATATATCCCAGAAGATACATCGACAGCTGGAACGAGCGCACCACCAACGTCAAGCTGCAGCTCAACTCATTGCCCTCAAGAATGCGCTTGCACTCCGCAAAATATCTGGCTGGATATTGTTCTCGTCGTTGACGTTTCAAACAGCATAACCGCAGACGGGCTACTCGGGGTTCGACCTTTTTAACTATCGTCTTTTTAACTGCTAAGAAGCCTAAAGAAATGTAACTGAGTAGCTTATAAAACGCATAATTAAAATATCCTGCGACTGCTGTAATCGTTCATTCATTAAAAATTTCTCTGAGACTGATGACTTCTCAAAACAGATAGAGGCTTGAATTTAGGCCGGAGGTATAGTTCGAAGATCGAGATGCGAATTAGTCCGATTTTCGGTATTCTGTTCCCTCATCCCATTTTTTGGGGGATTATCATGATTCTTCTTTATGTATCTCTATTCATTTCTTATTCTTAACTTATTTGGTTTAGTTACGTGTACACTTTAGACGAGACATACTCGCTCAAAATTTTCACTGATCGAGCGCGCAGAATTTTTTAAATAAAATCATCAATTCATTCACCCAACAGGGCCCATACTTCACTAGTCCATTTCAAGTTGTAACAGCACGAGGAACCCATGACCTTTCTTTGCAGTCTTTGACAATTTCTGGCGCACAGTAGGCAGATAAGTCGAAATTGCGTCTTCTGTCGCACTTATTTAGAACAGATCAAACAGTAAGCTGACCTAATATACAACTTAAGTGGAGGTAAAGTAGAAATATTGAAAAATAATGCCTCTGCTCAGATTTGTCATGTAAATGAAGTTCAGATTGTGATGACCTCACATTACGAATGAAATACACTTTTAATATTATTATGCTGTAGTAACAAGAGGAGCTGAATGTCAGCCAAACGATCAAGAGTTCCATGTGTACTTTTGTGAATATCTGGCTTATTTTTCAGGCAAAGGCGTTTCTGAAAAGTATCGTTAGTGCCCTAACAGTATCGCAGACTCCGGGAAAAACAACGCGCGTAGCGATCGTCGGATTTGCCGCTACCGCCCAAGTCTATAAAGATTTGGGTGGTTTGACCAGTACAAGCGAGGCCCTACTTGCTATTGATAGCCTTCCCTACAGTGGAAGCGAAGGAGTTAATATTGCGGGGAAAGTTTCCATATACTTTTAAAGTGTTCTGGTTTTAAAATTGCTGCGCTGGTGGAATAATTCTGACTAGATTTTTATGCATAACCAAAGGAATAAATGACATACGATCTGAAATTATTGATCATTCTTTGCAAAATCTGCCAGAATTATTTCACCAGTGCTGGAATATTGCGCTCTTTACGGTAACTTTCTTTCTGAGGATATAATTGTTTTTAAAGGGATCTTCACAGATCTTCAATGAACTAACATGCTTGTGCAAAAATACAGTAGGGGAAGGGTTAAATATGCAAAATTCACTTTGGATTTTTCCGAAACAAGATTGTGAAACTTCAGATCGTTTTGTGTTTTTTCGAATCTTGAAGAAAACGGTGCAAAATATCGCCAATTCGCTATTTCATAAATTTTGACGTTGTGTATACTTAGCAACAGTTAACTGAATGTTTTTGAGCAAAACCGTTTATGAAAATAGCATTCATGCACATGAACTCGTCGTTGAATACTTTTGGAATGAGACAGAAGATAGCAACACTAATTTTTTAATTTTGTCTACCGAACGATTATTTTTTACCTAAAAATGGGTCGTGTGGGTAACTGTCGAGAATGTTGTCGAGACTTCCCCTCGGCGCAAGGGGCTGAGCGTATTTTTGAAAAATTATGCAACGTTTAGTAAACAGCGGATTTTTAGGGCTCTTCGAGCTGCTCAAGACGTCATCAGTCAGAGCGATGAACGACCAACGGCCCAAAATGTCGTCTTCTTAGTCACAAGTGCTAATCAGTAAATAATATTTTCATTCTTAAACTGGTCATGTAATCATTTATTCGAGAATATCGCTAATATGTTATCTCAGATTGGATTATACGCTGTAAAAAGTTTTACTGAGCTTTTATGTATATTTTTCTGGGTTTTTCGGGGTTTTGAGCAGAAAAATTCAAACAAGTTGTAAAATTTGTATTGTTGACCAGTTTACTCTCGTGCAGTATGTTCGAACAGACATGCGCATTGCCCCTAAAGGTGGAGCACCAAAAAATTTTCTCATATTTCAACATCAATGCTTACTATGAGATTGTATAATCGATAGGTTTGAATGTTTAATATCAAACTGGGGTTGCGCAATATAAGCGCAATTGACACATCAGTTTACCACTTACCACTTTGATACGTATCAGAATCAAGCGAGAACGGCACTGCAGTCATGCATTTTATTATTTCGCGCTATACCTCACACTGATTTAGCATCAGAATACATAAAATAGATATGTAAATCGTTAATAAAACTGCGCCGATATTAGTGTATCGCAAGCATAAATAATTGCTGTTGTTGAAAGCGTTGTTTAGAAAGGGCTCCCCGCTAGATCCTCATCCCATTGCAAACCAGCTCAAGAGTGATGGTACGACTATTATAACCGTTGGATATGCCCAGTCGGATACCACAACACCACCCACCATCGACTTTGCATCGCCAGGATACAATTTTACGAATCGTCAACCAGACCTCTTTCCTGCTCTTGGCCGTGCTTTGTGCGATGGTAGGCTACTATTGACACTCATTTCAACATTTCATTGAGCATATTGACAACGTATGATAAATCCGCTCAATTTGAAATATTTATCCAGAAATGACACATAAATTTCTCCAAATATGCGACGTATCCCAGTTGAAGGCAATGTTATAATTTGAATCTGTGTCTAATAAATATGCGACGACTCCGTAAACTTATACTTGCTTAGAAATTTCTTTCCACTACTTACTTTAACTTCTAAGTCACGTAATAAAATATTTTACCGAAATTCAGGTCCATCCCAAAATCTCGCTGGTTAACAAAATGAATTTGATTTTTGCGCTCTTTTTCAGTCAACTGTTTCTGCCTTCCACGATGGGTTCAATATGCTAGCGGCACACCAGGTTATCCACAATACAGAAAATATGGTGAATGTCTGTTCCTGCAAACATTGCCTGCTACGTGGGACACGGCTCGCCAAGTATGCCAGACTATGACTGTAACCGGCGGCTACCTCATGGATGAACTCGATGCCGACAAACAATATTTCGCAAAAAGTATGTATTGGTTAAATGTGGCTATGGATCTGAAGGAGGACACAACCCTCCAGGTTGCCTGCCCTCTACACGAAGACTAGCATACTGATATCTATGGTACTCCGTTTTCTGCCGGAGAAAAGCAAAATACACTACATAAATATGTTGAGCGCTTGTCTTCGAGAGCTTTTCTGATCAGCTACTATTTACCAAGCTTGCATGTACACAATGTTCTTATTTCTTAGCGCCGTGCAATGAGGCGAACTTTTTTAGCTCTGGCAACGGCGACCCATCCAGAAGTTCAGTCACAAGGATATTGGACTGGATTGAACAACAAAGACGGATTCTGGAGTTGGGATCGTGGAACTGGAAATGGATTGCCCGTAAGATGTTTTCTGTTCATAAAATGTGAACGAGGAGATACCGAGGAGTCCATAGTCTCTATTCATATGTCCTAACTTCAAAGTAATCTCCGATTGGAGTACAAATAAAAGTTAGCGCATATTCACGGGATTACTGATTTCCCCAAACCTATTTTTCGTTGCTGAATTCACTTTAAATCTGCATTCAGAACTAATTCGTTTTCAAAAGTTAGAAATACGTTCAAGTTGATTGTCATGTCCCGCAATCTGCGCGTATTACCCTTAATAAGTGATAAGAGTCTGTATATGAAGAGTATGCAAGTGATAAGCACATGTGGAGTCTTTTTAGAGATTTGATTTTTAGCTCGCTGGAGATGACTATAGTAACTGGATGTCAGGTTATCCAATGGCGGGAAGTGCACAGTGTGTGGCAGACGTTAAGTTCAGCGGATTCATCATGAAATGGAAAAATCTGCCATGCAGTTCTCCATTCACCGACGCGCGCGTCTACTTCTGTCAGACACGCTCGTGTGATACGGACAACTATTGCGGCTAATTATTCACTGACAATACCATCTTTAGGAACAGAAAGATTGAATAAACTCAGTTTTGTGAAGTGGCTGATTTTACAAATAATTATTGGTATCTATAATAATGCAATACAGCTTTTGATATTTGATTACTTGCGGACATGATCATATCCAACAAAAAATAGTATTGATAATTCTCGAAAAGTATGCGCGGGCAGATTTTCGAATGCATACCATTTTGCGAACAAAAAATACGCTACAAAAGATTGCCCCAAGGAGGCGTTTTGGTGGCTAAAGGCCAATTTTAAAGCTGAGCCTACCTGAGCTTGTGGTGGCAAAATTATGCGTAACAAACCTTCCGAGCAGAAATTTTAACTTTAGGCATTTCAGAAACATATTCACAACCTTTGCAGAAATATAAAGCAACAATAGGAGAAGCAAATGATGGCAAACTTGAGTGAGTGTAAAAATAATTCAGCCTAGTTTTCTGCATGACAGATCGAATTGATATCAACTAATGTTGGGCTCAACTGACCGCCCGGTGCGGAATATGAGAGACAGAACTCGAAAAGTCGCCTTGTGGTCAGTTTTTTGAGGAGCGGACAAATTTTCTGGTATTACCGGTACAGTGAAATATTTCTCGTTCAATATGACGTTCCATCGGCTGTCCAGCTTGGAAACTTATGTATTCGCGAGGGATTCAACGTAGTACTTTGCGGCTTCGCTGGAATAAAAGCGTAAAAAATCGCCGCATCCAATTACTCTCCTCTTACTAACTGTCTATAAAATTCTTAAATAAAATTTATTATTCGCTTAAGTGGCTACAGCTTCCTTACTGCTTTCAACTTTTATTCGTGTGCTAACCTTCTACAAAAACTTGTCGACTGAAATAGCCTAAAGTGAACAAAATAGAAAACTAGGAAATAAAACTATCCAAAACATATTAGCAGCTCTATATGATGTCAGTCCTGCTCGGTGACAATATATGCGTGTAAATTAATTTACATAATAGTTCAGAACTGAAATGGGTCCTTGTCGGATCGTCGGTGGCGACTTGGAATCGATATACTGCACTAGAAAAGGCAAGAAAACGAGCAAAGGTTTCTTGGAGCGAATGGAAATTTAGTACTTTCAGCGCTGCGCATTTGGCACGCATGAGTCAACCAGAACAAGAACTGGAACATTTTCAATGAGCACCTTTTCATAAAGCTCGAGCTGTCGATAACCGCTCTGTGGTTGGAAGACGAAGCCTGCGAAAGTGTCAGCCTGCCACCCGAGATACTGGAGTCATAAACTATCGAAGAAGCGCCTCTTTTGTGATGTAAAAAAGGTTCAATCAATAATTAGTTCAATTGTTAAGCAGAACTTTGTAGAAAGCCAAATTTTATCAGACAGGCTTCAAAAAGTTAGTACTGTACCCGAGAAAACGTCAATCTGGATCTCCGTGATGCGTCTTATGAAGCTGAGCAAATTTTTAAATATCATAATTATTTTATTAGTTTTTAATGTACTTTTTGTATTTATTTCAAAAATTGCAATCGATTTTGAGCATGTGGTTAAGCTATTGAAAACGCAAATTGCGCAAGCGGGCGTCGAAGTCGATTCAAAAGATATCGAAAAAGCAAAAAAAGGGGCTTCCACCTCAACAACAGCAACAACAACAGCAATGACAACTACAATAACGACAACAACGCTGAATCCTGCTCTGTTCGACGAAGCTTATTGGTTATTATATGATGAAACCACTCCCGGCGAATCCGCTTCCGAATCCGCTCCCGAACCTGCTCAAAAAGGTAAGCAAATAGTGAATTTCAAGAGAGAGAGATATAGGTATAAAACGAAAATTTTTGGTAGGAAAGATTATTGCTCGTAAGATATCATCTGAATAAACATGGACATGAAGGTAAGAACCGTACCCATAAATGTACAAGAAGGGTTCAAAGAAAGATTATTAAAATGTTTTCATGAGATCGATCGCCCACTATATCATGTGGGGGACCGCATCATAAGGCAACAATATTCCCTTCCCAGATGTGTCCCTATAATTTGAGTAGATAACTGATGTAAAAATGGGTTGCTTTGCATTGGAAACGCTCCCTTTTGCAATTTGACCAATCGATCGCGCTCTTATAACGGACATTTACAGCGACGCGAGCGAAAGGTCCAGTCAACTATCACTATATAACTGCTTCCTTTGGAGCAGCATGCTATCCTGGCGGACTATCAAACAAACTTTTCGAATTTGTCTCGCTCGTTGGCATAGCCAGGAGCGTCAGGCGAAAAGCTTTTATTCTGGGCAATACAACTTGCGTCATGGCTGCTGCTAAAGAAATATCATCCTATTTTCCCAGGTCAGATATAAGCGCAGGGGTCCTCAAAACTTTTGCGATATCTCTAGTTTATGCATCAAGTGTGAGAACACTTCATACTATCCAAGGACAGCAATATTTCTTTGAAATTATCAGTAATATTTCATTCAGTAACCACGCGGGAAAGTTTGCACAGGATAAATGCATTTTAGAAAATGTACCTTCTTTCTTCTTTTCCTTACGGAGTTTATTGGGCGTAGTTTATGTCATATTTGATAAAGCGATATATGAAGTAAATAAAATGAAAAAGTAACTTGGTATGGGCTTTTAACTGCGCTTATGTCTGCCCGAAGATTATTTGCACCCATTGAAGTCAAGTACATTAACAAAAGTTCCATTAAAGACGTTACCTTTGGTCAATTGTGCTGCGCATATTCCGACGTTGAGCTGTTAAAGAATTACAATAATGACAATTTCATTTCAATAAGCGGTCATTACCTACAGAGCTTTAAATATTTCCACTCATACAAGAGAGATATTGTAAGATTGATGAAATTTGTGCGCAGTGACGTTAAAGCGGCAGAACGAATTTCCGAGGAGTTGTTTGGTGATGACACGTCGCATAGGTTGTGCGTCCATATAAGAAGAGGAGACTTTGTTCATTCGGCGATGCACCAACACTCAACGGAAGAGTTTATCAGGTCGTCGATTGAGTACGTTCGAAATAAACTGAAGATACTGCACAGAGAAAGCTTAGTTGCGCTTATCGGTAAGAAAATTTGCTTATCTTTAGTGAAATTTTGCTTTAAGAGCGTGTGAATAGACAAAGGTTAATATAGAGAAGTGTACAATTGCATTGCAAGAATTGTGGGATTAGTGCATCCTTCTACCTCGGATGAATTTATACCCTTGACTTAAACATTTTTTAAGGAGAGAGCTTTTTTGTTATGTTATGACGAAACTGGGTTGCTTGAGTATTTTTATAGTCCTTATAGGACGGAGAAAATAGATGAATTGTTTGCACCCCCACTCTCTCACGTACCGCGCGAACACTGGTAACTTCCAGCAACAGAAAGAGCAACAGCGATTTCAACTAGGCCCTCTCTGCTCGCAGAACAAAAACAAATTGAACTAAATACACTTTCGGCACCTCGTCTGTATAGCTATACTAACAGCAAAATATTCACCGCGAATGTACAAGAGATGTAATATTTGCTGCTAATGTACGCAAACTGAACATTTAAATACTCGATTTCCCTAAAAAATGCTATATATTAAATCAGAATAAACTATCAGAAATGAAGTACGCATCAGCTTTTAGCGAAATTAAAATTCTTCTTGCACAAATTTGACAACTTTTCTGGTGTATCGTTCAACGTTACGATATCAAAGTTATAACCCACCTTGCAGGCGATGACGTTTTGTGGGCGAAATCTCGGTTTCGTAACGATCATTGGGCTCGAATTCCATCCGCCATGAGCAAACGTCCAACAATCGATTACGCATTCTTCGCGCAACACTGTCAGTCAATTATTTTGACAGCATCCGCGTCCACTTTTGGCTTCTGGTCGGCTTATTTATCCTCTGCTACAGCGATTTACTACAACTCCAAGTTCGACAAGGACAATCAACTTACAAGTCAGCTGAAGCCAGAAGATTTTTTCCCGCCCGGATGGATTCCCTTGCATCATAATATATCCACCAATAGTGTCATTGAAATTGTTCGTTAATCATAAATATCGTGCGTTAAATCTGTTGCAAAATAACACTGTTAAATAGTACGGTATCCTAACTCTGAGATCAACTTTGTAAAACCGACCGATTACAATTTCGGGAGAAGCGATGAATGATTAGTTGTTATGTGGGCGGAGAAAATTGATCGTATGCAAGATAAAATTTTTCGACCTTCCGTTCTTCTACACTCATTATTCTAATAACATTTATGATTGATGCAATTTTATAAAAGAAAGCCTCTATCTGCGTTAAAGCTAAGTGAAAAATGAGTTTGCTCCTTTAGCATAGCACTAAATTTCAAAGTATTTACTTTATACTCTGATTTTCTACTGGTTCGGTCTTATGCGATCGCTTCATGAACTGGATTCTTACGCATATCTAGTTGCTAGTACTTGTCAGATGCGTTATTTTAGCGCCATAAAAGTTAAATATGGATGCTAGCCTCGTTTTTATCTCGCAAAGGTGTAACATAAAATGGCTCATTCAGCAACAATTATGACAGCACTCAGACAATATCCACTACCTCCCCCCCCCTAAACTGAGCCAATCTTAATCAAAAAGTTGTATGCAGATAAGTCACTCAGTATGTTTCAGGTGCAAGTTCAGTTATTTTATTCTAGTTTGAAAACAGATAAGAAATCATATTACTTATCTGTCAGCTTGGGTGCATTAAGATTCAAAAAAACTGCAAACGATTATGATTGAGGGACAACGCACCATGCTTATAATTATGTCAAATACATGCATAGTGTAAGCATATACACAGTAAATACGTGCAGCACGTGTCTTCACGTCTCGCTTTCGTCTTGCTCCAACAGTGCACCCAATGCGGAAGCTGTTTCTTTGCTCGCTTCGCCTTCTATTCGTATAACTGGTGATTTTTTTGCCGTTGGTACTAGTCGCAAGATGGCTGGTGCTGTCTCCGTTGGACGAAGCGTATGCTTTTCATGTTCTTCTTAATAAGAAGCAATCAGAGGAAAAATGAAATTCAGTTATGAATATCGGCTGATTTAAAATAAATAAAACGTGTACCCATACCATTTCTGTTAACTGAAGTTTCTTACATTTGAGAAACCTATCAGCTCAAAAAAATATATCCTTTCTCTAAATGTTAAAATGATGCTTTTCAGACCAAAATGAAATTTTTCGGATTCAAAGAGGACGTTATTTTCTCTTGTGCAATTTCAAAATTTTTATAATTAAATTCGCAATAAATGTAAAAGTTAGTAACAAAAAAGAGCTCCTTCAACGAGACTCCCTCTCTCAAGTCAGTCCAAAAAATTTAACTTGATAATTAACGGCACTCACTATTTTCCATCTCGTTCAAGTTAACAGGAAGCGTCTTGGTGACTGGAAGATCAGCACCTCCCACTGACAGCGTTAGCCCTTGTTCAAGCTCATCCATTTTCGTAAATCTGTCACACTCTCGACTCGATGATCTTGTTCCATGGCTTTTCATACTTTTAAAAAAGTCACCGACGCTGCCAGGCTGTTTCGACGATTTTCTGCTGACTGAAGGTGACGTTCTCGGTACCATCAGAGTGCTAACTTCTGGTGTGCTGAAAGTAAAACAATTGTGTAAGCGCACCAATTACAAAAGGATTCAAGGTACTGCTAACTGAAAAGAGTAAAATGCTCTTTTGTTTCACTATCAACCGGTCGTTTGATATGTGCAATTTTCTTTTACTTGACAATTTCATTCAAAAGAATAAGATTGAATAATATGACTAATCTGTGATTATTAACATAATCTTAACATAAATACTAGGAATCAGAAATTGACGATATCGTTTCAATGAGTGACTGCAAAGTGATATGACATCGTTTTTACATGATACCTTTTCAACTAGTGATATTATGAATCCTCTAATCTCAATTGGCCCAACTCTTCTGTAGTGTTCTGAAGCGCTGTTCAAAAAAGAGAAAATTCCCACTGAATAGAATAAAAGCCTTTCTGAATAAAAGACTGTGAAGCTTCAATCTTCAGGATGGTGAGTTTTAAATGCAGTGCAATCTTCTTCCTATTTAAAAAAAGCCCTAATCGATAGGATATTATCATTCTCAGATTATTAAATTTACTGTTCATCCATACCATTTTATGCTTTCATTAAATTTATTTTAGAGCATAACTCGTCATTACATTACAACATTACATTACAACTCGTCAAAGCAAAATAAATGAAACAGAAGGGGTCAGAAAAGTGCGCTTTCATAAGGTATTCCGGTAATGTGTCTCACCGTCTTCGGCAGGTATGGATTCTATTTGATAAATTTTAAAAATTACTCAGACTTCGAGCCAAGGAAAAATTCAACTATTCATTAAGCTTTTTTATTATTATAAATTGCTGTATCGTGCAAAACTTCAAAAACATTTACAACTATTTTCCAGAAACTGAAAGTAATGCAGACGTACGGAATTTCGGTTGCCGAGCCGACAGCCGGATTCATCGCTACATTTGCCATTTCCGTCGAGTAAAGTGGGGTAGGCTGCTTTTCAAACCAGAAGCTGTCCTTTTCTTGTTTTGGCAGACTACCCGCGGCATCGTCGACTATATTTATTCCAACCTAAATATTGTTAACCTATGTCCGCTGAAAATGCCCACAGAATTTCCACACGAAACATTTTCAGTTGGCACTAATACAACGCTTATTTATGGATAGCAGCCAGTTTAGTTAAATCACATGATATGAGATCATTTTTGTTCAAATACTGCAGTAAATAACTATCGTAAATCAATATAGGAGGATGTAAGAAATTTTTCCTGAAAACTGAAGACTTTCAACAAACGTAAAAGTACCTTCCATCTCATCATACAAAGAACTATGCTAACGGAAATCGAATAACTTTTCTCAATTTTTGATCATAGGTTGAAACTGGAAAGAAGCACATGCACTTTCCTTGGTGTAAAATTCTGTTACTTATTTGCTATAGATAATATATGTAGAAAAGTATGGTTCTAGTAAAGTTCCTTGAAGAATACCTGCAGGTTGCGGTCGAGGATGTAGTTCACTTCGAAATCATCTGCATCCGCACCAAATGGATTGAGCAGCGCTTCGGCAACTTTCATCCAGCCCATGTAAAAGAGAAATTGTATGACGGTGATTAATGGAAAGTAAAGATCAACCTAAAAACGCCGCAGACAATTAATCGTTTATCTCACAAATGTTATTCGTACCGCACTATGCACTTGTATGTCGCGTTTAGTGGAAACGTATTGCCTTCCCATTAGTGCGATGAGAAAGTAGCATCGAACAGTCAAGAACACCACTTGGGTGTAGGCGAGCGGCACTGGAACCCAGTCGTAGCAGCAAAGAGTTGCAAGTCCCGTACGATATTCACGCAGCCTCTAAATTTATGACCTTACATGCAAAACATGAAAAATATGCGTAAGAGCAAGCGGAAGTGGCGATTGTCATGGACAGCACAGTCTATGAATAATATTGTCTACCTAGTGTTCGCGCGTCTGCGCCATCTCTTTCGCAATACTTTAAAGCGGGACTGTTGATGACAAAATGTTACATACATGAAGTAGTATTCATAGTTGCCAGGATACGTAGTGTTACTTGTAACTTTGCTTTCAACAGCAAATTTTAGATTTCCTTGCTGCGTTAAGATAATTAACATTTCTATCTCAAATGCAACGTTATTCTGTCATTAACTTATTTGCAATAGTGAAATGCACTTTTAATGTGTCAAGTTTTGCCATTCCCAGTATATACTATTATTTTCAGAATTTTGTGAAAACTCTCACGTTGTACAAGTCCATAACCATGCCGTCGCTAATCATGTATTCGCGCTCTCTCGCCTGATAAATCAGAACCATTGCCCAGTGAATGGGTAACCAATACTTGGCATGATGCGACTCAACCCCATCAAACGCTATCATTTCGGCTTCGTTGAGCAATCCTGAAATTAAACCAACGGATAAGCTTAATCATTTATTTATTTATCATAATCGCTATTAATGACCCTTTTAGAATAAACTGTACGATGTTGTGTTGAACGGTCTGACCAGCGGCTGGTGCGGCTCTATAATTTGAGAGAAACATTGATCAAAATAATATACATTATCATCACCTTTCCTTTCGCTAATACACGATGCACATACAAGCACCGACCGCCTACAACTCTATGAGTTAAGGAAGAACACGACAAATGTACGCAAACTCTCCCATGCAGATATTGCCCCAACAAATTATTACTAAAGAACAGTTAAATCCTATAAAAACATGACATTTAGACTGAAGAGAACAAGAAATTTCAGAAAAAGTTACTGTATAACACGAAAACATTCCTTATAATATCATATTCCTCTTGAGAAAACAGGAGCTAAAAAAAAGCTGCTATTTAAAAATTTTCTCACGCAAACCATTCTACTATGAACTCTCGTCCAGCAGTATGGGAAACATAATTCCCTCGATTATCGCAAAAGTTACCCTTCTGACGGTATGGAAAGGAGAAAAGCGCTTCTCATAGTCTTTCTCGCTCACTCGAGTTTTTTTTGCAATCGAGCCTAATTTGGCGAATGATAACAGAGAACGACTAGGGCTCGGTTTGTTTCTTACCCGCTTCTTGCAGAGAATTCATCGTAGGATATCGAAGACGAATGGGCGGGCTGATGTCGCGAAAGACCATTGTTTGTACAACAACGAGATATCGAATTATATTTCTCCTAATCATGCGGACGTCATCGTTCGATCCTTGAATGTATGCTGCGACGTATAGCGCAGTGCTGCAACGAGCCAAGCAATTCATTCAAGCGGAGGCTCACACTCGACGCAGTCTGTCGGAAAAGGAGACGGCGCATGCTTTTACAGCAAAAACTATTCCCAAGAAGTTTTTATGACAATCTGCGCATAATAAATTTTGATGCTCAACGCGAAAAACCGGGCACCCATCCATGGGTTTGTTTCATAAAATTGCCAAGCGCTGAAAACGGAGAAACTGAGTGAAAATTCCAAGTATCAATTTTGCAAGTTGTAAGATGATTGACGAAAACACAAAGCTGCGGCTGAATTCCTCAGCTCTCAGTCCTTAACAGATTTATAAATAGGCCCCAAAGATTGATTTCATTGGACCATTGCGCTTTAAGATGCAGTTGGCACAACGATTAGAAGAAAACCTGGTCAGTCATCACGCTTGTTGTGAATATAATTGCTATAGCAAAAATAGAGAAAATTATAAAATCGGACCGTCGATCACGCAGCTCCCTCAATCAGAATAGTGGAGTTTAAAATCAAGTGTGAAATTTCCCTCACTTATCGATCCAGCCGATGTTATTGAACATGTCCCACCATCGATTAACCACCAAACTGACGAAGAAGCCAAGTATAAAAGTTAAGGGGATAAAGTCGGTATATTTGAAGCACAATCCCGCGATGTCTTCAAATGTTCTGAAATGCACATAATTGTTGTACAACGCCTTCTTCACGTCACAGCCGGAAACAGAATAAAAATTTCTCTAGGGGAAATGACAGCTTTCAGGGCAATTTTTCATACTGATTCTAATTTGCCTTGAAATCTGTGAAAAAGAAAAATTCTCATTGCGTTGTATGACGTAAACCAGCATTTTGAGTTGTTAGCTTTCACTAACAGTTCAATTGGTATTTAAACTTTCCGCTTAAAGAGCGCTCAAAGCAGATGCCGCCTCTGAATAGTCTACCCGCGGCGTGCTGGAAAACTGACCAGTAACTGAGACTATAGTGTTTTCTTTTAGCCAAGGAAGAAAATGAAGCCAAAGCGTTACAGAACAGCAAACTTGCTTTCTTTGGTGGGCGTTCAGCAAAAAGCGATAAATGCAAGTTAGCGTGGCGTAGAGACAAAGCCAGCAGATCAGTTCTTTGTAGACGGTTTTCCACAGACTACCCCGCCATCTCAGTAATAATTTGCTAAAACTGGAAAACTGGGACTTGGACACATCCAGAGTGTAAGTGACTGTCATGGTAGGTGAATGAGACAAAGAGAATAATATGCTCAGACAGACTTTGACAAGGGATGTGTATAAATATCGAGTCTCACGCTGTTGTTGTCGACTCAAAACGCGGATTTTGCGTCCTTCGAGATAGCGGGCTGGGGCTAATGGGCTAGCGGAGCGTGTGGTGGGCGGCGAATTCGTATCGACCGGTTATCTAATGCCGTCGCGTGCGGAGTATCCACAAATGACGTCACTGGCAACGCACTGCCGAGACCAAATCGATCGACTCGTCTCGATATTTCTGTAAATACGATCTCAATAGCAGTGAGGAGCCTTCATATTGAGAGCCGTATTTACGCGGAAAGTCGCGAAACGATTGAAGGGGCTATGTGAGAAATCTTCTTTGAAATATTTTTGCTGGGACGTAACATTTCGAGTATATCAGATATTCACAGATACAGTCGACTCTCTATATAACGCCACCCCTAGGGACCGGCCCCATGTGGCGTTATATCAAGAGTGGCGTTATATCAAGGGTCATTTTGCCTTAATTTCTTTTAGGGCCAACCAAATCGGGCCCAACCAAGGTGGCGTTTTATCGAGAGTGGCGTTATATCGAGATGGCGTTATGTCGAGAGTAGACTGTATATCCAAGCCTTAATTCTCAATGAAACTGCATTGTACATTGATGATGCATGCAGGTTAATGACTTAGCATTGTCCTCGAAGGAGGAAAGATACTGCTCCTTAATGCCAGTCACTGAATAGACGCTTTTTTCAAAAGTTAAGACAAGACTCTCTGAAAACCTTTTCAAACATATTGCCGCAACTAAAATTGATATATTTGTAGTTTTGGGAAGGGTGGTGATTGGTCAGGTGTTGTGTAGGCGGAAAATTTCGTCACTTTCATGTCACAAATGTCTACTTGTATTGCAAGGCTATCAATCTTATAATGAATGACTAAAGGCTTGTTTTTAACGAATATTTTTTTCAGCCTCCCCCACACATCTACTTACTGCAATTGCTCGCAAAAGACTGCAGTAAAGGATTTGATTCCGCGCATAACAGTTACTGACAGAGATGGATGAGCGAGATGCTTGCCCTAAGGTTGTGCGGTTCAGAAAATAATTGTGCATATGTGTAGAAGTATTTTTTTCTCTAGTGCCATTCTCGTTATCAAAACTTGTTCATGCTTGTATGCGCCTCTTCAAAAATAAGATGGGCGTTAACAGAGTAGTTATTACTCTACAATTAATGATACCGGTCTTCACCTCTCACAAACCTGTCGACGCATGCTGCGGCCATTTTCCGAAAGTGAAACTTGTTCGAACTCTTTTAATGCATTCATCTTTGTACAAGACGACCTTATCTATGTCATGTCTTTTGATGGATCGCTCAAGAATATAATAATTACTTAATAAAAATGTAAGACATAGAATATCTCTAAAAATAGCATTAATGTCAAACAGAATTCTCAAGATGCGGCCTCAGGGCAAATTTTGACAAGTGATAAATCGATAAAATGATAAAATATTGCGTTAAAAAAGCAGCATCTTATCTACAGATAGCAGTATAGAGTGGACGGCGCAGGCCAAGAGTCGTGTTTTTATGCATTCGTAAGAGTTCTTTAAGAGCGTCCTCATTTTCTTATCTGACAGCATCTTGCCTTACCCATGTGCCTCTTATGTAGAACACAGAGATCGGGTACCGGGTTTTTCCGATTAGAAGCCCCCCATATAGAAGCCCCCCCCATATAGAAGCCCCACTGTGCTTCTATTCGGTTTGACTTTCCAAATAGAAGCCGTGGGGCCTATATTTGGAGCCGAAAAAAGATCACCATGACTGCGTGAAATGAAGTTATTTTGAATGCATTTTACATGTCAATACCGTTTTCCATAACAGGATTTGCAAAAACCATATACATTTATCATTTTTTGCGTGTAAGATGAATTTAAGAGATGAAAAAACGACGCAAAATGCAAGTGCGATTGGTACTGCATAAATGCGTTATGAAACTGAATTTTCCAAAAAGAAGCCCCGGGGCTTCTATTTGGGGACAAAGTAGAGACGCGAAAAGTATCAATACTTATTACAAGCCCCGGGGCTTATACTCGGAAAAACCCGGTACTATTTCATGGCTCCAAACACTCACACTTTGGATGCTAAATGAACGCTGATATGCGCAGAATTGAATGAATGCAGTACAGCGTCTGAGTGAATCCCAACTTGTTGCACTTATCGTGTTACACTTGACGCCTTTTACAATATGTGGTGTTAAAAAACTGCGTCGTAGTGCCAATACTATGATAAAGAACTAATGCACTATTTTTACTTGCATTTAAGACACTCATCACAGTTTTTCAGTTTCACATCAATGTAATTCTGCAGCATCAGAGAGATTGTATTCGTATCACAATAGTTTTTATAAAAGAGCATATTGCTCAGCAAAGAAGCACTAAGGTGCCCTCTCTCTGTCTCTCTCTCTCTCTCTCTCTCTGGACCATAAGAGCAAGTCATTTTGCAGAACGTGCATATGAGCGGAGAAACTTATATCAAAAGAAGAAAGCCATATTCACTGGAATTAAGGCCAATTCAAATTACCCGCTTGGGTTTGGAGGAGAAATTTTTGCCGCAACATTCCTGCTGATATGCTCCAATATTCCACAATATGGCGTGACATCGCTGTAAAATAAAAGTATTTAGTGCTCTCCCTCCGAACATCTCTCAGCCTCGCATTACCTGACGCCGGCATTTACTGCGCAAGTGCACATTGCACCGCCTTCTCTCTTCAAGTCTAGTCCCTTCATACAAACTTTAACAACATCTCTTGCGTGCGCTTCTGAAGGGAGCTTT
>NIUQ01002035.1:0-25007 GCA_002796945.1 Plectus sambesii
AATAACAATATTCATTGGGTCTGTCAGCGAATAATAACCGAAAACCAGTAAACGATAAGGGAAGAAATGGGTTTTCAGCAAATGTTTCACTTCTCATTGTACTCAAGATGCTAGTCCAAAATTATTCAGAAAAGCGTTTAATTTTCGCGTCTCATTGCTTGTTCAGTCCTATCTATCTAGATAAACAGGGCGTCCCAGAAGTATATAGCCATACCATTGCCTAATTACTTCTGGGACACCCTGTGTTTCCTCTCTTATTTAACAAAAGAACAACAGATTTACCTTTGTCATGAAATCTTCATTTCTGAAGAGAATTTTAAGCAAATGTCCGAATGTACTAGACGGGTGAGTGCGTGAGGGGTGTCGGTCGTCAAAGGGGTCTGGATCTTGCTTCAGGTAAGCTTCAGTTTCCTTTTCAATCAGCTCAGCAACCCTGAAATTCCCCCTCGGATTAGTTTTGGGACGACTGAGCGGCGCTTCCAAGCAGTTCCGACGGTTGAAAGGCAATATATTCCATTGATGCTTAGTGAGCAATGAGTTTCTGCGAACGCTAAGTAAACCGAATACTTCCACTATTACAGTCTATATTCTTGAATTATCTACAGAGTTTCTCAATCAGAAGAGCGCGTTTAAACGTGAAAATAACGTTCTCAATCAACTCCTACTTAAAACAAGGCATATACAGCGGTATTCTTCCCGTCCGTTCTCTGAACTTAAACGGCGACGTTACACACGCAAGAAATAATAATTTGTCCCTAGAAAACATTTAATGACTGCATAATGATATGGAAATTGGTGTTTTTGAAAAGGAAGAATGAAATTTGCGATGGATGGCGATTTACCTCTGCAGGGTCGGTTTGATGTCGAAAGTAGGATCGTTGCGCTCGGCGTTCCACACTTCGAGCACGGCTATCATCTCGTCGGCGCTGTCGGACGGGCCGGGCATTTCGCCCCCGCCCATAGGCACTTGATGGTGACTTCTACTAGCTGCGAATGCCATTCGTCACTATTTGTACTGAAATAATCGAGATTTTCGTCAGTCTCCAGGGAACCAACCGCTCAAAAGAAATTAAAAATCCAACCAAGCTCTGCAGGTTGAAATTTTGACTCAAACAATCGATCGCGGTTCGAACCAACTTAGAGCACATTACTTGAACCATGTGGTTCGAATGGAAATTCAGACGTAGAGACTCGTTCGAGTAAGAGAAACAGCGAGCTTTCTGTCGACTTAGGACGGCCTAAACTATCAGCCTAATTGGTACCTGTGGCAATAGAAATATTATATTATTTTCTCAAAGGTTGCTCTCGCAAATATAAGATATGACAGTAAGATATAAAATACTACTCCCTCAAAACATAATAAGATAAGAAAGCAATATATGAAATACTACGCTCTCAAAAGCTCAGAAAGGAATGCAGCAGCACTCCCACATCGTTCCTATTCTGCTAAATGGAAAGGAGAAATATGTCATTGGACACGGGACAATTTTGACCCTATAGTAATGGTTCTACTCTTAGTCTTATTTGTCCGCTAAGCAGCTTCGCTTTAATAGTTGATGCAGCGTTTAACTACAATTTGAGCGCAACTATGTGTTTAAAATAGTTCTGGGAATATCCGAGACAATCATTTTGACTTATTAACGAAAAGAAATGAAGCCAATAGTGTTCCCAAAATTCATTATCGAGAATATTCCATATTTTCGTAATTTCCATTTTTTCCTGGCCAGTCGGCCTGCCGCTTAATTTCCAGATGTAAAAACAAATACAAATCGACAGTGATGGAACAGTACACAACAATAAGTGAATGAGCTGAATAAATGGTCATATTAAAAATGAATAAACACTATTTTCTGCTTTAGAGCGTCTAATTTTAGAAAAATGTAAGAGCTTGAAAGAAAGCAGACATTCGATCTGTCACCCTAAAGTTTGCTTTCGCATCTGACAAATGTGAATTTCACAGCGCTCTGGCAACTAGCCAACATGACGCACAATGTACGGTATCGCGTTTTAACTTGGTAAAAAACATTCGGCTAGCCGTAGACAGTAAACATGATCGAACCGTCGGCAGACAAGTATTCAACCGTGAAAGGCCCTTTCTTACCCTTATCTTTCGATTTAGGCTTGAGCACTGGCGAGCGTACCGAGCTTTACGCAGCAAAAATCGGTTCTAACTGAGCGCGAACTGATTTTTGAAACAGGTGCATCGTCAAACTACGTATTAATAAAAACAAAGACGAAGCGATAACATCCTAGTGTCTGTTTGACACTTAGGGCCTATTAGCAGATGCATTTTTGCTTTATTCTAAGGTTCTCGTAATGTTGTTTGGTTCGATAGGTCCTGTGTACGAGGGTGGATCAGCTGAAAAAAACAATTTCGCAATAATGCAGTCTGTTGCGAAATTATTGTTTTCAGTTGATCCACCCTCGTAGTTCATTTTTAAGAGCCGTTTTATATCGCGTATTTAAGTTCAAGACGTACGAAATTAACGTTAAATCTTTTTCTTTAAATATCATTTAAGCTACTTTCTTTCGATTAGTCTCACATCGGTATTTATTGAAATAAGCGAACAGTAAAGGCCAATTATTTTAGGGTCAACAATTCTTTTATTTTCAGTTTACTGCGACGTGGATATTACCGATGCACCATAACTGGTCGATGTCATGTAGCAATCGTTTATCAGCGCATCCAACCTCAAGTCAATATTCGCGTCGAAACGTCAAGGATTGCTTTTGTTAAAATCTCCGCTTCCCATTGACGCCTCCGTCGTCCGTGATTTTATAGCAGCTATGGCAATATTTCACGATGAGGTGGAAATTGAGGACTTTGAGTTCGACGAAGAGACGAGCACTTACTATTTCCCCTGCCCATGCGGGGATCGGTTCGAAATCACCCGCGAAATGCTCGAAAGCGGCGAGGACGTCGCCACCTGTCCTAGTTGCTCTCTCATCGTCAGGGTCATCTACGACCCTGACATGTTTGTGAACACTGAGACGATTGCCATCGCCGCCATCGTCCCGCCCGCCAGTGCTAAAGAAAAAGCGACATAAACCGCTCTATATTTTGCTGTATTGTTTTTTGTTGCGAAGATTGCACGTTGTTTGTTTAATATGATGGAAAGGATATACGCGTAGAGTTGCTAAATAAATTAGCCAATTCGAGCATTGAGTTTATTGCTTTTATTTGCGACATCTGTAAGTGATTTAATCGAATAAGTTGCGAGAAAGAGATGCGTGCTAATTGAAGGGTTGCTTCTGCGGGTACGACTTCACCGCAGAATTTTTGTAAGTCAGCTGAGTCAACGTCGCAAGAGCCGGAGTTCGGTTTATATTAGGCATCGAACAGGCAAAAGTGAGTGAAGAAGCGTTAACGTGGCACTCACAAGATCGCCAAAAATGCAGTATGAATCTGCTTAATTGAGTGACATAATTCGGAACATTTTTCATGTTCGACACTTTGAGCGGCCAATTGCATGCTATCAGATGTTTTCTACAGTACAGTCAAGACCGGATAAGTGGAAAAAATGTTCATGCACCGAAACTTTGCCGTATGTTTTTTACATGATCTATAACCGCATAAGTGGAAAAATTTTGCAAGCCCCAAGTGGACCCTTTGTATTGAATCATGTCTGGATAAGTGGAAATAAGATAACCCCGCCCAAATGTCACTCACTGCGTATGTCACGTATAGAGTAATGAAACAATGTCAATATCTATCAAAGCGCCTTTCAACCTTGTTTATCTCGAAGCTTTGTTTTGTGACAAGGAATTTTTTCTATGCCATTTCCACTTTCACAAAGACACTTCCTATGGCATAAAGGACATTTTCTTAGTCATGTTTATATGGAAAAGGTTCTTGTGATTTGGAAAACGTTCTCTTTGCTTTTGGAAAGTGTCCTTTCTAAGTGGAAATGCTATATAACTGATCAACTTTAGCTGTTTTAAGGCTTCAAGCAAAAATCGAGCGAAAACTAGTGCATATAAGCAAATAACTACATAAGTGAAAAAACCGGATAAGTAAAAAATTTCTTTGCCGGATCGATTTCCACTTATCCGGTTTTGACTGTACCTATGTCAAATAAGCCATGTCCAAATAAGGATATCTTTTGATATTTCTACTGCGGCTTTAAGACAGCTTTTTTATACATGTTTATTTTAAGTATGGTTGTACGGAAAGTAGGAGAAAAATACCAATGATGGTTTCTCAAATGAAAAAATTTCATCTTCGCAAGAGTTTGGTTCACGCACGTACGTTTCCGTATATTTCCTCGCTATCGGCGTCTGTTCTTCGGATATGATCTCATCCAAATCGCTGCTCTTCGGTGTCCAAACAGAGAGTGTAGGCGACCTTATTTTGATGACGAAGGAAATGACCTTCGCAGCTATTGTATTCAGAACGTATGCTTCCGTCCGTCACCGCCGAAGAAGTAATATAACATCCATATAAATTTGACGAATATTGTTACCCTCGCCTCGCAGCGTTCCTATTTAAGCTTCGCTACATTTGCTTTGTGAGCATTCGGCGAGCAAAGTAAGCGAATAGAACAGCTACGATAGATTTGGAAAACTATCAACTATCATCTTCCTATTCTCTCTTATTATCATTTTGACTTAAATAAGGTACTACGCTAATATTCATCATAAGCTTTATCTAAAATTATTAAGGTAAAAACTCTTTGCGGAAGTTAATAAACTAACGATGCAAGAGGAAGGACTTGCTGTAGCGACCATAAAAAATGGGGCAAATGAGTTTTCGTGAATTTCATTGAAAAAAGAGTAGTAACAATTGCTAATTAACATAAAAATGCAGGCAATGTAGCAACGAGTCTAATATCTAGTTGGAAATCCTCGGGGGACGAAAAAAACATGGCAGCGACTAGACATTGAGTCAGCAAATTGATAATTCTCTGAAGAGATATTTTTTAAATACTTTTTCATGACTTTCGCCATTAACTCAGACAAATTACTACATTTTTTAGTTCTGAGTCGTTGCTCGGCATCGTTTCAGAAATACCCAATAGGATATAAGCCCAGATTTGGCGAGGACAGGACAAAGGGATGGACTTTTTAATGCTCGTACTACTTTTCGACATGGACCAAAATGGATTGAGATCATTTTTTCGATGTTAAATCCAACCCGCATTCCATTTTCTCTTTGGCATCATGATGCATGTTCTTTTTTTGATATCCCTGTGTTACGGGCATCGTCCATAATGCCATTTACGCAGAACTGTGGACGTCCTCAGACATGATTTAAGCAGTCTCCTTTAACGATAATATAATCAACGTGTCTCAAAGTAAAAATTTTACTGCAAATTTACGCTTTTGATGTTTATATCCAATGAACTAAATATATTATACTTTTCAGTGGCCCAGACACGCCGTACAAAGCGAATTTTTTACTGCGAGACTCTTTGATACTAATATCGTAGTAGGAGGCTGCTCAACCCATGTCTGAGGAGGTCCACAGTTCTGCGTAAATGGTATTATGGACGAAGTCCGTAACACAGGGATATCGAAAAAGAGCATACATCATAATGCCCAAGAGAAAACGAAATGCGGGTTGGATTTTGCAACAAAAAATGATATCAATCACATTTTGGTTCATGTCTAGAAGCTGCTCGTACAGAAAAAAGTCCACCCCTCTGTCTTGCCCTCGCTAAATCTGGGCTTATATCCTATTGGGTATTTCTGAAACGATGCCGAGCAACGACTCAGAACTAAAAAATGTAGTAGTTTGTCTGAGGTAATGGCGAAAGTCATGAAAAAATATTAAAAAAATATCTCTTCAGAGAATTATCAATTTGCTGACTCAATGTCTAGTCGCTGCCATGCTATTATTCGTCCTCGAGGATTTCCAACTAAGTATTAGATGCATGGCTGCATTACCTGAATTTTCCTTTGCTTTTAAGCCATTGTTACTGCTTTTGTTTTCAATGAAATTCAAGAAAAACTCATTTGCCCCATTTATTTTGATCACTTGAAAATCGGCGGATTCTCAAATAATTGTCTTGTATCTCTCAAATTATATCAAACCAACGAGTTCTTATGCTTTTAAATGCCGCTGAAAGGATAAGCAATCTTATTGTCCTGTGCACTTATTCTCAAAAGACACATCTTGAGAAGTTAGGCGCACTTTTCGAAAATGTTGATGTTTGCCCCATTTTTTATGGTCGCTACTGTATTGGTTTGTCCGATACGCTTTGTGGAGTACGATTGAATAGCAAATCTTTCCAGATCGCCTGGCGAATAATTATTGCCGGCTAGTGCATACGTACTTTTTTTATTGAAGGAATTTATTCTTCAACATGTTTACCTTAAACATCATCTGAGTCTGGAAATGTTAAAGAAGTCAAAATGTTGTAATACCACGAATTCCCTGAAAGTTTATCAAAGAGAAAAGAAACTGGGGTCAAAGTTGGTGGTTTCGCTAAAGCCGAAAGTTAGGAACAAAGAAGCATTATTTTCAGTGTCTTAAGGTTCCTCTAACAATGGTAACTGGCGAAAGCACATTTCCCTTGTCGTTCAATCTTCGATGTGCAATGATTGCGATTGCGACCTCATTAATACGCTTTAGAACGCGCGCCAAATCTCCTTTCCAACCGACACCGATCAACCTTGACACTGCAAAATATTGAAACGAAACCTTCAAGGATACAATTAGGAATAACGACGCAAAGGAATAAATCACAAGGGTTTGAACAATAACCCCAACTGCAAGTAACGTGTGCATCAAGAAGATACTATAAGTATTCATAGATTTACAGAGAGAAGCTGCTGGAAGAAGTTAGTGCGATAGTCTTCTAAAATTTATGCAAAGCTGTTATGAAAAAGAATGACATAGGGTTAATTAATCCTGTGGCAAATAGAGTGATGGCGGAGAGAGGCGCATGAGACTTGCAATTGATATCCGCCCATTGGCGGATATTATTTCGTTGATATTTGTGCATACGCGTTAAATGTTATAGCTGTCCACGAAGAATTATTTTGGTGGTAATCGGATTTCCTCTCCCTTTTAACCATTTATATTAAGTAGAAAGCTAATTTCAGTTTTCAATATCTTTCAGATCCCAGGTCAATATGACGTTCGATGATAAAACATTTGCCTGTAGGCACTCTAGTATTAGCAATTGGGATGCTTATATGAAAAGTAATTACATATATTGAGTCACTCCTTGCAGGAACATATCACGAGGGTGTTTCTTGATCAGCAGATCGGACATCTATCTATTGTCGATGGTGCTATTATCGACCTAAAATTTCTGGTGTACTTTCTTCCAAATTGAACACCATTCAGTTACGCTGAACAAATCGTACTAAATTGTCAGTGATCTTTGTGTCGCATTTGTGCCAATGTTTTCCTACGTAATTGCGCGTTTGATTGTTCTTGGCGGCTCGAACTGCGTCAAGAGTTCGCGCACAATTGAGCAAATTTGCTAAGTCAATGAGGATGATTACTGATTAACAATACCCGTGTTGATTGATTAATACGCGGTGATTTTCAGGAAAAATGAAGGCAGTCTTCAACACGCTGGACAACGGTACATAAAGTATGCTTCCTGGTGAGATAGTTATTCCTTCGCCACCAACGAAATATAACGGTATGATGGTGAAATTCGCCAACCAAATGCTGCTGGTGATTCTAATCGCCGGATTGTTTTGTCCGATGGGCGCTCGGAGGCAGGTAAGAGTGGGGCTGTTGATGCCGTACAACAGAACCGAGTTGATACCGCTCATGGGCTTCTCCACCACCGCCGGTGCCGTCATGCTGGCGCTCGATCGTATCCGAGATGAACACATTTTGGATGACGTCGATTTTTCGTAAGCGTCTTATCATTTCTTATATTCTTTATTTCAGTCATTCATCAGTTATTTATTTCCCATCTTCCTCTGAAAATATCTCTTTCATGCTGATCGGCTGAAATATTATCATTCGATCAATTTGCATAGCACAGAAATAGCCACCCACCACCCCACCCCCGAGGGGCCTGTTTCATAGAACTGGTGAGGTTAGTATTCTCGACAGTTTCATAAAACGAGCCCCAGAAATTTTCTCTGAAATAGCAGCTTCTCATAAGGTGGTAGTGTCGCCAACCACCTGCTAATTCGCCTCTCAATAGACTTAATCGGGGCATTATGGCAAACTACTGAGGGGAGATAAGCGCAAGCAGTATCCATTCTCGGCATTTAAGCATATAAAATAAAACAAACTTCACTTTACTCATATCTGCTTGATGTAGATTCTATTGGGAAGATTCACAATGCGACGAAGCGGCATCGATTGGCGCTGGCACGAAACTCATCCTTGAAAGCAAAGTTGACGTCATTCTTGGTCCGCCGTGCTCAGCAGGTATTCCGTTTATTATAATAACAGTTTGTAACCTATTAGAATTCGGCAATTCGCTCTTTAATATTCGTTTCAATATTAACTGTTAAAATTTATTACCAACTCTGCAAATAACAATCAACTTGAAAGACAGCTATGCCAGAATACCAAACTCATCTCCCGTTTCATTATCACCTCTGACGTATAATCTGCATATGCAAATAAAACAAAGTAACGAATACTCGTACTGTCCGAAAATAGTGTGATTGCATGGCAGATATAAGCAAATGATCAATCAAAGCAAATGATGCTCGAAAAGAAAACGATATTCTGCTCAAGACGCCCTTCCAAGTCGATTATGTAAATAAAATAAATGTGCCAAAAATATTCAGGCGCATTCGCTATTGCTATAATGACAAAATATTACAACACGGCGGTCGTTGGCTGGGGAGCATCGTTTTATGAAGCCAGAGATCTGGTGCGCTTCCCTACTTATTCCAGAACTGATGTTGGCTCTGATGAGTAAGTTTTTAGCATCTTGTTCGACTTCGGTCATCAATCGGTTTCATATATTTTCCAACTTTATATGGCCAAAAATAATTTGATTATTGTTTAGTCTCGCCCGCGCCGTTGCGGAAGTGATGGATTACTTTCAGTGGGTAGAGTTTGCACTCATGTACAGCGATGATATGCTACGCCGCGAATGTTATTACATCAAAGACGGACTTGATGTAGCGCCGAATTACTTTTATTTGAAAAATACTGATAATTATAGTTCACGCTTCAGATTGTATTCGCCGATCCTGCTTACACATTCATCAGTACTTATCCTTTCGTAGTGAATGGCAGTCCAACAACAAATGACTATGACGTATTTCTTGACGCCATCAAGCCACGCGCAAGAAGTAAGTTATGCTTGTTCAGCATCTCATGTTGCGGCAAATAGTGCCATTTTTGCTACTGCATACACTCAGCTGTATCCTAAGGGCTTTAGCATCATCCTTAAAGAGTTCTTATTGCGCTCGCAAAACGTCGTCTCCTTTCGTTTGGTAGAAAGTGCACATGCGTGACCGAGAGATCGGCGCTAAAATTCTAAATTATCATATAATTTAGCTTGCGTCATCAGGCTGGTTCAGAATGTTAAGCCCGCCGCACTTAAGCAAAAATCAATAACGATATCCACACTGGGGGCTACGGCAGCGGCAACTTTAAATGACGCGCTTCAACTGATTATTACGTGATAAAATGGAATGAGTATTTTATTTTGTTTTCGCGCCTTTCCTTACATTGAGCAATAATTAGGCGCATCATGCGACGGAAATTATCTCTAGAAGCTGCTGTAAATACCGTGACGAAAACTATTGCAATATCTCTTCAAAAAATGATTGCAAAGTTTCGTGCCAACTAGCTGCGCAAGATTAATCTATTGACATTATATTCAGTTGTAATCGTGTGTCTGGACAACCCGGAAGATGAGCGCGATTTCATGGTCAGAGTGCACGAGAGGGGAATGGACACGGATGAATACGTTTACATGCTGCCGGATTTGCACGATAATGATGGTGACTTTGGTGATTTCGTTACATATTATTTCGCTTTACAATCGATCACACCTAAGCGGCAGCAATAAGTATCACAAGAAGTCAGTCAGATAGTGAAAAAATACTGAAGAAAGGTTCTACAGGGTGGGCCACGGTAATCGGACACATTTGTTTTGTTTGCCATTCCGCTCAGTGTTGTCCAATCTGGACGTTCTATAGCTCATTCGAAAGCTGGGAGTATGGAAAATTTTACCATTAAGAGTTTTATTTTTTTACGTTTAGTTCTAACACAAAAATTAATCGATGTGAGGATAACCGTATTTTTTCACCATTTTCAAAGTTTTCGTTTTTTATTTGAAAATTGTTCTCTTTGCTTCTTTTTGACTCAAAGCCTCAGGAATCATCTTTTTATGGGACAGAAGCAGCAAAGCTACAAAAGAAAAAATGAGAACAATTAGTATTAACCCTTTAAAATTGCAAAGCCAGCGCTCAGCAAAGTGTTTCTTACTGGCAGATTTCTTCTCATTCCGAGTTCTTGGCATACCCAAAGACAAAATTTTGAGTAGCTATCGGGTTCTTCAGCCAACCACGACAGAAAACGCGCTTTTTCTCGGTTTGTGAACGACATCATGTCGCAGAGAGAACAATGAACACTTTGAAAAAGCTGAAAAAGTACGGTCCTCCAAAAATAGAAAATTTTCGCGTTATACCAAACTTAAAAAATTAAAACTGTTAAGGGTAGAAATTGCCATACTCCCAGCCTTCGAATGAGCTATAGAACGTCCGGATTGGACAGCTCTGAGCGGAATGGCATACAATACAAATGTGACAGATAACCGTGGCTCACACTATACTTTTAACGGCTATATAACATTACGCAAAAATGCCCAATAATTTTATACGTAGCATTGGAACTGAAACAGTCAAGGCTTTGAGGAGTCGAACCGGCCGCCGAAGGAGTCAATTTTTTTAGAACTTTACGATTTCGCACGGAAAAATGTAGTCTGCTTTGCTTGCTTCGGAACAGCGATCGGCAGAGCTCATTTAAGCGCTATACCGAGTGAGCATTCATTCGATCGACCTATATTTAATGTGATCGATTGATTCCGACAGCGTCGGGTTTGTACCCTTCGTCAAACTCAAAACGATGTTTAATTGAGCTTATGTACAGTAACGTTTTCGTCTAATGTCGCTGCCAACTAATTATCATCGGAGATCTTTTTGTGCTATCGATTAGTTTTTTACTTTAAGTGCACGGTGCACGGTTAATTCAGTTCACGGTAACATCATTAAATTAGTTTACTTAGTCCTGTTGTTTTGTATGATCTCACTGTTTTGCCAAATTTTGTATAAGTACAATCCGGTGTCGGGCATGTGACGGCCGACCGGATATGTATCCTGTCGCATTCATATTGTGGGCTCATGCCGACCAGCAGAAAAGCGGACCCTACGACTTAGCGGGACAAACGCTAAGGAATTTTTAGTATACGTACAATCAAATATTTTATTCAGCAACTCTCTCAAAGTTGCACAAAGTATGAGAGCCTCTTGAAACTCTATTCTTTCATATGTGGTATAATTTGGCAACTGTGGCCGAAATGTAGCTATGTTGAAAAAGGCACCCTTTCCGTCCATCTCTACAATGTTATTTCTCCACCTAACATTATCTGTTTTGCGTTGTCCTTTTTTACTGAAGTAATTATATTTAGGTGGCTCAATTTTAGCTGGAAGCGTCGCTGTTGGCGATAAACAGCGCTGGAACGACAGAAGTTCAAAACCTGATGGCAAAGATGATCTGGCAAAGAAAGGCTACGAGAAAGCCTTCATCGTAAGTATCAGCTAAACTGAGTTCATATTCGAGAGGCTACTGTGCGATCGTCAGCCCTGTATCAATATGTATATAATTGTATTCGGCTAGTCAGTAGAGACGACCAGTAATCGTTATGAGATTAAATATAATTTCAGATTCCTGCTAACTCGAATCGTTTAAACTAATTTCTGAATCTAACTTTAACGCCGGGGCAAAAATGAAATTCTTTGACTTTAGAACTAATAGTGAAGACCACCTGGGGCAACAAGTAGTCAGCTCTAATATGCACCTGCCATTTCTCTGTATTATATCGCTTAAACGCTAAGTATGAGGAGACACTGATGAGTTTAACGCGATATGCGGCAATCTTTATTTTAGATAACTGTGGAGTTGGCTAGCGGAGAAGCAGTTAATAAAATGAGAAGTGAAATACCACGCCGAATGAAACAGCCACCATTCAACTGCACAACCATGTGCGATGGCCCCGAAGACCAATACGTACGCACATGAGCAGCTAATATTGATGCATCATAAAAGGAACTCGTCTATTGCCTTTTCGTTCAGGGTTCAACCTATTCACCGTACCTTTACGACGCGATGTACGTTTACGCCCTGTCTTTAAACAAAACACTTCAAACAGATCCAGTAAATGGCCATCGTAATGGTTCCATGATTCAGGACAATTGCGAAAGCAACTTTTCGGGTAAGATTACGCATACAGTAGAAATCGTTTACACCAAATACTGGGGACGATAAAAACTGACTGGAACAACTGATTTTTCCATTTTAAAACTTTTTGTTCTGCTAAAAACGTAGGTGGCCGAAAATTTAGGACTGACCGCACGTGACCGTTATAAGTGAATAACCATTAGAAGCGCTGCCACAATGAACGATTTCTACTGTATTCATCATGCGTTGTTAGCCTAAGCCTAAGCATTATCCTGATTCAGGAATGACTGGGGATGTGGTAATAAATAACAACGGGAATCGTTTACCCACGTTCGTCATTCGCGGGTTTGATCAATACTTAAATTTGATCGAATTCGGGCACATCAATGTAAGCCAGCCAAACGGACAGGTAAGTTCGTAGAAACGATATAGTTCTGCTCAAAAACACTGTGAAAAAGATGGCACGTACTGTCCATTCATTCCGCAAATGCAAGATAGACGATTGTCAATCTCTTTTGCGCGGAGTGAACGGACAGACCGCGTGCGCCAGCGCCGTCTTTTCCGCAGTATTTAGGGGTGAGGCTGTATTTAGCGTGATTGGCGTAAAATTGCGCAATGCGCGATCTTGCAGACTGTTCAACTGAACGTATCTTCGGCGAGCGTAATTTGGGGCGCTCGAAGCGGCGATGCTCAGCCACTTTCACGCCCCGTCTGTGGCTTCACCGGTCTCGACTGTCCGAAAAGCTTTCTTGACCTCTATTTGCCATATGTTATTGTGCTTTCGTGCATTGCCCTTCTCTTGGTCATTTTATCTGTATCCGGCTTCTCATACTCCATTTAGTAAGTGAATAACGCGTTATTCTTCTTTATTTTCTAATACTAATTATGGCCGCTATAAATTATTTACATAAGGTTGGCAACATTAAATCGATCTGCAAAATTTAATAATGAAACAGACGCGATAAAAAAGGCAATTTCTTGTACGCGATATATCTCATCACGGTTCTTTAGAACAAACTTTTGTTCGCATCAAGTGGTTTTGTTGGTTTCCTCATTCGATTATTTCTCCGAGAGCATGAATTGTTAGATGCGCAATCTAACTGTTATATTCAGATATATATTAATAATATTTCCGATCAAGTAGGGTTAAAACTGCTCAGATTTCCACTATCCTTCGCAACGCTCACAAGTTTTAATTTTTAGTTCGCGACTACAAAGTATCAAGCTACAAAATCAGCTTTGGCAAGTCAGCTATTCAAGTCTGCAAAGAATCGTCGAACAAAAAGAGACTACTGTAAGGAGAATAAATCTGTAACATGGATAAAAGAGGGCAACATCTGCTTTTGCTTTCCCCTCTGGGGACTGTTTCAACACAATTCTTTTACAGTTACCGTAATCATAGTGAAAGGAAGCGCGGTGACTGATCAATTGTGACGTGCGCTTGGAATATTTATTACACACACATTGCAACTGACCAATCACCGCATTTCCCGTACTTGCAATAGGTGTAATTGCAAAATTATTTTTGAAATGGGCCATGGTATGTAAGGTAGAAACCCGAAGAGGTTATGACGGGGAATAATTTCAGCTTAGCCAATCGTCGCTGCCGTCCAGTGGGCGGTCGAACGCCAGCTCATTGGTAGAATCCTTGTTCAAGAGTATTACAAACAGAAAATGCAAGAACTACGAATTCTATTTCTACAACGGCCAGGCGACGGCCGCCGCGAAAACGCAGGCGAACTTCGCTATCAAAGACGAGACTGATTTCGCGGAATTCCGGGCGGTAAGCTGGCTTCCTGAGCACCACGTTTTGCGTGTCACGTACCACCTGTCATATATCGCGTGTCAACAAATATTTCAAAAAAACTTTCTTTTAGATGCGTGAACTCAGCCACGAAAATGTGAACAAGTTTATCGGCGTCTGCCTGGATGGACCAAACTTCCTTTCGCTTTGGCGGTATTGCAAGCGAGGAAGCTTGAAAGATGTCATCAGGAAAGGGCATTTGACGCTGGATTGGTTTTTTAAGTACTCGCTCATCAACGACATAGCCGCTGTGAGGCCGTTGATGAATTTCATAATAACTGTATAATAATCTACTGTATTCATTATGTTCAGGGAATCGATTACTTGGCGAATTCACCGCTGAAAGTGCACGGAAATATCACGTCAAAAACATGTTTGGTCGACGATCGTTGGCAGGTGATGCTAAGCGACTTTGGTATGCGAGTCGTTCGCCAGGCCGAGAAACCGCCGCCAGGAAGTCAGTTACCGTTTTACCTTTTTCAGTGACTGAGATATGGTGAAACAGGCTTTCTGAAAAACAGTGAGAACATGCTTTATGTTACCCAAATATGAAGAAAAATACTCACTAAGCCTTTATTTGACAGAAATGTGCTATTTTAATTATTACATGTGCAGCATTCCAGTCAAAAAGTGACAGATATAATTTCAGAGCTCCTGTGGACTGCGCCTGAAATACTACGCAGCGAATTGAAAGAAGGAACAGCTGCCGGCGACATTTACAGCTTTGCAATCGTCTGCTCGGAAATCCTCACGACCAAGAAAGCTTTCGAAGACAGAATGACTGAAGATCTCGGACCGGAAGGTCCGAACTCGTTACCATAATAGGGATAATATTACAGCTTTTCTCCAAGCAGCAAAGTTTGATTGCTTAAGCGACGTTTAAGGTGCTGTGACGTACGATAGGTTGTACGCCACACTGTTGTAAGCAACGCTTTATTGCGCCAAATATTCACAAATAGACACACCTATTTCCATTTATTCAGTGGCATTACTTTATCAGCGTATTTAAGGTATATGACCGAATTGTCTTCCGCTGGTTAATCTGTGAATACTTTTTCGCCATCGGCGCGCATACATAAATGTTTTTTCTATTCAATTCTGCTCATATATTCTTGTAAAACTGTACCAATATGTTTGCAAAAAGCACATTTATACAAACAAACGGGCTCATTTGCAGGAGTAATATATCACGTCATGAAAGAAAAAGTTCATCCATTCCGTCCCAGTCTCTCGAATGTGGGACCAGAAGTGAATCCCGCAATGGTAAAATCAAGCATCATTGAGGGATGAAATAATGAATGAGTGTTAATTGCAGATTCATCTAATCAAAGACTGCTGGACAGAAAAAGTTGCCGATCGGCCAAACATCCGCATCGTGCGCGGAATGCTGAAAGCAATGATGAGTGGGCGGTAAGCAGCTAGCTATCGTGTTATTTGCTCTCAGTAGCCATGAGATCAAAGGAAATTCCACTGCAATCAGAATGAACGCTTTTTTCGATCCTGCACGCGGTTTCAGCAATCTTTGCTCTGTAAATATTAAGCATCAAACATGAAAATATTTGCTCAAAATGATGAAAACATTTTTACGCGAACTGTCCAATTTTTTTTGAATCCTCCGCAACTGTTAGATAGATCGCAACAAAGTCTATCGGGCCAGTAAAAATTTAGGTGGACATGGAAATTGTTGTGACCTTATCGCCGCATATTGTCAGAAACTGCAAGAATCCGAATCAAATGTCTGTTGTATGTTAAAACTTCAAAAAAAGTCTTTCCAAGATTCGAGTTGAAGCAATTCCGAGCGCGACATTTAAACATACTACGCTAGCGTAGCGAGCTATCAAGATGTCATCACTGCTTATCATCAAGTGTTAAAGCTAAAAATCAATCAACGAGTATTTGATAGATATAAATTACAATTTCAGAAACGCAAATTTGATGGACCATGTGATGAACATGATGGAAAAGTACGCAGTGACGTTGGAACAGCAGGTTGAAGAGCGAACAAAGCAGCTGGTGGAAGAGCAGAAGAAAAGTGACGTTCTTCTGTATCGAATGCTGCCGAGGTTTTATCTTAGATTCTTCAACGGTTCTTGCAAACATTTATTTCAGGCAAGTGGCCGACAAACTGAAATCTGGACAGTCAGTCGAACCGGAGGCCTTTGACAATGTGACAATATTCTTCAGTGATGTCGTCGGCTTCACTAACATTGCTAGTCGATGCTCGCCTCTGCAGGTATGACCTTATTCAATTTCTATCTATAAAACATGGAATATAAAAGCGGATTGTATTTAGGTTGTCAACTTGCTGAACGATCTGTATACGCTCTTTGACGGCATAATTGAAGCACACGACGTATACAAGGTAAGCAAACGTATACCACAGGTGTATGAAATTGTTATGAATGGATGCCGTATGGATCATGTATCGATATTGATAATTGATGGAAGTAATTGATAATTTTGATAATTACATCTTAGGTGGAAACAATTGGTGACGGCTATCTCTGTGTAAGTGGTCTGCCGCATCGCAACGGGGACATGCATGCAAGGGAAATCGCCGACATGTCCTTGGAGTTCATGAGAAGTTTGATCAACTTTCGCATTCACAATCTGCCCAACGAACAAATTAACCTTCGCATCGGCCTTCACACAGGTAAAAGCTTGTGCCGTTTTGCAGTCAAAAGTTCTTCGTCAGTAATAAGAAAATGAAGTTTTAGTCTCACAACGAAGAGATTCATGTGCAAAATTAAACTTGCATAAGCAGAAAACATAAGCGAAAATAGCGAGTACAAGCGATACTATCTGAAAACTTTTGCGTTGTGACATTTTGTGCAGTCACTACCATGAAATAATAATAAGTAATTTATTCAATCACTTCCATTTCTTGTGTAATCCAGCTTATAGCGGTCATTCTTTAGAGAAGAGCATTAGTTACGCAGCGGTAGGGCACGATTCCTTGTCATACTAAGGTGTGTTAACTGTCCTCTAGGACGAGCTGTTACCGAGGAAGAAATTTTTACTAATACTCGATCATGCGAACGTATTAAATTTAGGCTCTTGCGTCTCTGGAATTGTCGGCATGTCGATGCCGAGATACTGTCTGTTTGGAGATAGTGTCAATACTGCGTCTCGTATGGAGAGTCATGGAAAACGTGAGTACAATTTCACTCTTGCAAAGACAGAGGTTCTATACAGTATTAATTATGACGTCAGGTCTAGATAACGTTATAATTTGCTTTTTCTATCTGACCACAAAGATGAACTAGCGAATCAAAAATTAGAGTTCGAGGCAAGTTTCGACGCCAGGGTGAGAAAGTAGTTCTAATCCCCACTTCAGACTTGATCTTTGGTTCATGCAAATTGATTCCCTCGTATTTTTTAAATCGCTAATATCAATTTTCCATAATACTTTGCGATGAAAGTCAGAAAAAAGTTAAATATGACGTTATTCACTTCAAATCGTTTTAATATACCACTGGGCTTATTTGAATCCCTTTCGTGCACACATATATGCAATGCTTTAGAGAGTATTCGCGCGATGCGCAACTTCACGTAAATATTGAATAATTTTTAGCTGGTCAAATACATATAACAGCCGAAACAAATCGTTATCTAACGCACATTATCGGTGGTTACAAGACGGCCGAAAGAGGCGACGTAATTATCAAGGTAACATCAGCTGAAATGCTGTCTTAGTGAGAGACCAACAAAAAGTACATTTAGGGAAAAGGCGTTTTGCTGACTTACTGGTTGCTCGGTAAAGCCGACGCTCTCCCCTTCGCTTCTGGCAATCAATCTGGTGATCCGGCTTTGACACAAATGTACGAGTCCTACAAGGCTTCTATCGATGAGTTGGACGAGGCCAGTCGACCGCTGTCCGTCGTCCACACCAAAGTGGAGTGACCGACATTGGCACATACGAATAACCATTTCTCAGTTGGCTAATAATGATGCATTCTTGAATGAAAATCATTAAGGAGACCCCAAGTCAAACAACGTGTTGATCCCGATATGTATTTGATGATGTGGAATCCAATTTTTTCCATTTTCGATTCAAGAAAGCTTTAAGTGGGCAAAATATGCAAAGAATCTGCAGGGTTTGAAATGCTCATGCTTTTAAACTCAAAATTTTGAAATAGATTTAATGAGTGTTGGATAGTTTTGCGCGCGAAATTCAAAAATATATTATGGCACTGCAGCTTGCAGCAACCTGAGCATCTTACGATCTTCGCTCTCTTTACACTTTTGTTAATTTCGTACTTTTCGACTAAAATAAATGCGAAAATCAGAGTCTACATTGATGAATACATATGTTTGGGCTAATCTGTTGTTTGATTTAAGCTCCCTTGAGATGAATATTTTAATTGCAAACTTTCATGCGATAGAAGTAGTGCGAAATCGCTACTTCGTCAGAGAAATGTAATCACGACTCGCACAAACAGCAAAGAGCAATTAAATATTCGCATTTGTCAAAAATCTCATCAATTTGTATCATCGCTGTCGCTATGCTTCGTTGAACGAATGAAACACTACATTTTGAAATCTCTAAAACTTGGATTTGCGTGATTGTGCGATAGATGCTACTTTATTATTTTTCTAGGGAAAAGAAAGAATAAAAGAATGCGAAAAAAGTCCATTGGTCGACAAGCAAATCTTAATCAAGACTCTGGTCCCCTAATTAATGTTTCGCATCTGTTGAGGCCGCGATCGATAATAATAGCATTACTAACAATACTCCGACATTCAACAACAGTATCGTATTACTTAGAAATGTTTAGTTTTGAGCCATCCATCACCGTTCCCATCATCATCCTATCCACTTAGAGAGCAGAACATTGTTGAGAAGCTGGCTGAAGCGCAAAGGGTGTACAGACTTTTGCTGGCGGTGCATTTTTAGCGTTTAATGTTAGACATGGAAGTATAAAGTGCGTACGAAAGATGAGTTCCGGCAAAGACGCGATGGCGCGTGACGCCTGCTTACGCAAGCAGCAGAGCGTTCTAAAACCGTACGCGCAAAGCGTCACATCTCGATCGTAAAAATTGCCATAACACATTTATCTGTCACCGTCACCGGCAAACCAGCAATCAAACTTACATATGCTACGCATCAACTACGTCACAATTGGACAAATAAACAAGGGGGCGGTTTCCTGGCCACCCACTGAGCCAAATCACTATATAATCTGACCCAGTGACAAATGTACAACTGACCTTCTATTAACTTCCTTACAGCAAAGAGCATCCACCGCTGCAATGAAGCTCATTCTGTTGGTTTCGCTGCTTTCCTTCACCGCTTGTTGTATCAGCGCTCGGCACATGGGTAATAATCCCAAAAAGACGACTCTCCGCTCACCTTCGTTCGATCCGGACTTCAGTACCACAAATGGAGATCAAAATGACTCTACCACTACTGAAGTACCAGCTGAAACTACCACAACTGAGATCCAAGTTGAAACAACGACCTCTGAACTACCAGCTGAGGCCACCACTACCGAGATCTCAGTTGAAACTACCACTTCTGAGGTCCCGGTTGAAACCACTACGTCTGAGCTTCCTATTGAATCAACGACTTCTGAAGCACCAGTTGAAACCACGACTTCTGAAGCACCAGTTGAAACTACCACTTCTGAACTACCAGTTGAAACCACCACTACCGAGGTCCCAGCTGAATCTACAACCTCTGAAGTACCAGCTGAAACAACTACCTCTGAAGCTCCAGGGGAAACTACAACCTCTGAAGCACCAGCTGAAACAACGACCTCTGAAGTACCTGTTGAAACCACTACTACCGAGATCTCATTTGAAAGTACCACTTCTGAGGTCCCGGTTGAAACCACTACGTCTGAGCTTCCTATTGAATCAACGACTTCTGAAGCACCTGTTGAAACCACCACTACCGAGGTCCCAGTTGAATCTACAACCTCTGAAGCACAAGCTGAAACAACGACCTCTGAAGTACCTGTAGAAACAACTATCTCTGAAGCTCCAGGTGAAACTACTATCTCTGAAGCTCCAGGTGAAACTACTACCTCTGAAGCGCCCGCTGAAACCACAACCTCTGAAGGACCAGTTGAAACGACCACTTCTGAAGCACCTGTTGAAACGACTACTTCTGAAGTACCAGTTGAAACAACTACCTCTGAAGCTCCAGGTGAAACAACGACCTCTGAAGTACCTGTTGAAACCACCACTACCGAGGTCACAGTTGAAACAACGACCTCTGAAGTACCAGCTGAAACTACCACTTCTGAAGCACCTGTTGAGACGACTTCAGCTGCTTCTTCTACAGTAACAACTCCATCCAGCAGCGAATATTGCTTCAACGGCGGGAGAGCAAGCTGCTCTTGCCCACCGGGCTTCACCGGTCAGAGATGCGAATCCCGTAAGAATCAGAAATAATTTTTGGCTTCTTATAAATGCTGACGTGAGTTTGTTTTCAGTGGTGAACTGGTGCAATGCAACATCAGTATATGAAGATGGCGAAGAAGTGCCAGTTGATTTGTGCGGGCCGTACGGCAAGTGCCAGTTCGATCCATCAAACGGCTCTTTTTGCGTCTGTGATAAAGGCTGGAATGGAAAATTCTGCGACAATCGTTAGTGCTTTAAATAATTCTTGGCCCTAGCCCTTCTTAATGCTATATTTTCAGCCAATCCTGACGAAGTGTTGATCAGCACACGATGCCACTTCTTCTATGGAGCCGCGAATCCCAATCCTGATTGCCCGGAGGGCTCGCGTTGTCTTCCAGACAAAGTCAACTGCGGCTACGTTCCATGCTCGGCGCCAGAAAACATTGGGTGGTGCATTCCCTTGCCGACTCATAATGCGATCATGGCAGCATTCAACTTTGATCACCCAAGATCACAAATTTACCGCCATCGTTTTTGAATCAGTTTATGTGCACAGCAGTGTTACTTTCATGCCTAAGATGTTAATTAAGTTAATTAGTTGGTTGCACTAACAGAATTATTAACTAAATACGACACATAGTTCTGTCTGTGCTACTTGCTAAGAAACAAAGTTGATAACTTAGTTGCAACACTGACGCACAGTGTAAATTCTTTGTGCACTCCATGTACTGTATTTGTTCATAAACATATTCATATTATCGATTTCTGTGCCGTTCGAATCTGCAAATCAATAAACTCATCTGATACTAGCATTCAATGAGTCGCTCAACAGTTTGCCTCAGCAAAACGAAATTTCGCATCTGTTCTTAATGCAACCATATCGAAATTAGAAAGCCGCTCTTCGAGGCGAGATATAGTGCGAACGATCAAAACAATGGCAAGGCTCCTATTCATCTATTCATAGCTGTACTTTTAAAAAAAGCAAACTCACATGAGAAAACTATGTGGTGCCTACAGCATGCCAATAAGCCTATGTTTTTGGTAAAACAATTCTTCACCCTGGCGTCCTAGAACGTTGCACATTCCAACAGGAGAAGCTCACTTTAAAAAGGCATCATAGCGGATTATTCGCATTTGAACTTGACCATTTCGGACAATTCGACTACATTTTTTCTAATTAGGAGCAGCATGACGTTTTAAAAAAGTTTAAAATAAGATGGATATTCAGACATATCTTTTCTTAGGTCCAAAAGAGTCTCAGTTGACCCGTTTGCGGTTTTGCAAATTCATGAGGAAAAGAGCTCCAAGGGATACTATAGAACAAAATGATGGAAAAAGCAGTACCTTGGCCTTGCTACGAGATCGATTAAACTTCGTATAATCGATGTGAAACCGGAGCGATTAAAGGACAAATACACCTGATTATATTTTTAAGTAGTGCTTAATCGCATATGATCCCATAGAGAACGCGTTTCTGCATTAACATTACGTATCTCGCGAGCAGCTCATCTCGCACACTATCAAACATTTTTATCATAGTTAGCTTGCGCACGTCAATCTTTGTTGTGAACAAACTTTAATCCTTTCATCAATCCCAAATTCACATGTATTTATTATCTTCCTAATAAAGAGAAAAGAAGCTGGCTACAACAAAATAAAGCACAATGTCCAAAATTGACTATAATCGAAAAAATACTCTTCAACATTTCTTTACAGATTGTGGAAAGAGTCTTGACATTAGTTGCTGAAACTTCGGATATCGCTGCTCATAGCTTGCTAAGTAAAGATGCAGATGAGTTGAGCGTGGGAAGAGAGCGGAAGGATACTGTATCAATGTATCACAGCAATGCGACGTAAGTGGAGACGGGCGGCTGTCGTCATATTTGTGATAAAACTGTGACGTACTTATCATAAAATGTTGTAAGATGATAGCACGGTAGAGAAGCGCCTGCGCTGGCAAATTATCATAGTTCTGACGATTTCACATCCCACTGATAGGCAAATAAACAAGGGGCGTCCAATGCACCTCCCACGGCGACTGACTTGTATAAAAGAGCCGAGCCATGAAGTATAATCAAACCGTTCCATCGGAAAGAAGTTCGTCTCTCAAGTCAACTGCCTTTTGTACTACGCTGTCAGTTCACCACTGAAGAATGAAGTTCCTTCTGATTGCCACATGTCTGCTCTGCATCGCCGCTTCCACTAGAGCTCAAGAAACGACTGCTTCCGTCACCGACCTGCCCGACTCAACGACGCCCGACTCAACTATTGGTCAGCAGTCGACGGAGGCAAGCCCGTCATCGACAGATGCGCCGATGACTTCGACGCCGGTCGCTATCTCCACGACGACAACAGAGCAGTCGACGATGCCATCGGATGACCAGTACTGCTACAACGGCGGCACAGCGAGCTGCTCTTGTCCTCCTGGATTCACCGGACAGCGATGCGAATCACGTAAATATTTTCACATTTATAACTCCTGCACACTTTCATATTCGTGGTTTAGTCGTCGACTGGTGCAATGCTACCAGCGTGTATGAGGACGGCATGGAGACGTCGGTGTCGCTGTGCGGTCCCCACGGCATCTGCCATTTCGATCAGTCGAACGGCTCCTACTGCGAGTGCGATCAGGGATGGACGGGAAAGTTCTGCGACACTCGTAAGGATATTTTTAATGAGGAATGATGATAGAAATAACGAACATTTAATTCAGCCATTCCTGACCAAGTGTTGATCAGCACACGATGCCACTTCAACTATGGAGCTGCCAATCCGAATCCCGACTGCAAAGATGGTTTTCGTTGTCTGCCCGACAAACTCAACTGCGGTTTTGTTGCCTGCTCATCACCCGACAACATCGGTTGGTGTCTACCTATTCCGACTCATCAGAAGATCATGGCCGCATTCATGAAGATACAGTCGAACAGATTCCGCTTGTAAATGCTCAATCTTGTATTTATGTGGTGCCGAGGACTTGTAATCTGGTCTTAACTTATCGCGAATAAAAACGTGTAATCTCAGTTGTTTCGTTTTAATTCGACTGGGTTGTTGATGGGAAAATCAGCAAGAAAGAGTGGGCGAGAGAATAATAATCACGGCATAAAAGCGAGAAGTTTATAGCCCTGTAAAGGAAGTAACATAACTTTTTTTTTTATTTTGAGAAGTATTAATTGTGAGAGGCATAACACAAAAAATCTTAGAGCTTTTTGAGATCCCCATTTTCCACCAACTTCCAGAAATAATTAACATTACGGCTTTGCCTAGTAGACGGGTTTTCGTGACCAGAGATGAGTATATTTTTTCTTCATTTTTTACTTCCTTCTCTTTTTAAATTATCGATATGGATTCCTCTTTGCTACTTCTATTCTTATAGTCTTCATTTCTGACTTTTGCGAACATTGTGGAACAGGTAACCAGAAGAGACTTACTTGATTTTAGAGGTGAGGCTGTACTTTTTTACATTTATTATCAAATTCCTGAATCGATTTACTCGATAATGAATAAATTCATGTAATGCTCGAGTCGATATAAGTGGAATAATTATCCTCTGACCGTTGTTAATTACGGGTACACCGAATGATTACGTTTGACGACATTACGAATGCATTAATGAAGCCTCTCGCTTCCTCAGTAAATGCACTGGTTGCAATATTCTGTTTGAAAGGCATATTAACTCAGAATTTCGGCTTTAACAGTAGGATTGTTAGAGAGAAGTTCCGCGGCTATCATCTACCTGCCTATTTGGAGTGCCGTGCAAGACTGTTCACGAAACGTTGAAAATAATACTTAGTTAATGCGCAAAAATAATTTATAGTAAAAGCTGATTAACTTGAATGTCTCGGGATCCAGTCAGGAATTTCTGTTTCGGTTGATTACCTGATCGGTTGTGGCAGTTATTCTTTCGTCCGTTTTGCATGCAAAGTAAATGAGATGGATGTCGAGAAATAACCGCGCCAATCGTGGGTTGCACTTCTTCAGAGTTCGATACAAACTGCTTATGTGTTTTCACCTCTACCGCCTATCAACATTAGCTTCGTTAGCTCTTGATATTGGTCCTTGATGGGTCAAAGTTGATCAGTATCTGCTGAGGAGTACTCAAAGCCCTGCTCTTTGAGTTATCATTTATACCATTCAAAGTTTAAACTGGACGCTTCCGAATCAAACATAATACTTTTCTTTGAAACAGATTCAGCTCTGTGCTTAAAATGGTATGAAAAGCGTTATGGCTAATTAGGAAAGAATTTAATGTAAAGTAGAAATGGTATATAAAGAAACTGTGCTTTTTCCCTAAACGGTCGTAATTTTTCATTATCAACTTCTATGCGAACAGTTGATATAGAGTGGCGCAGTGCGCGAGAGACGACAAGGTGCAAATCATGTCACCAATTATTGTTGTATCTTGTTTACTACACTGGCCGTGTCCTTTGACGCGCACGACACGACGACGGCAATTTGCTGTCAAGGGCGATGGACAGTTGGCGCGTCGGTCAAGCGCTAAGAATTCGCGTTTCG